>CAJQZM010039680.1:7555-24038 GCA_907164665.1 Colias nastes
AGTCCCGCCTCGTGATCGAATTTTTTCTATTCTTTATAAATTTATATAAATTAATTTAACTTAGATTTTGTCTCCCGATGTGTATTTACTAGGTATTTACCATATTATGTTTCCAAATTGATTTATTTCTTGTTTAGCCTGCTTCAGTTACGTAGTAGTGGAACTCTCTCGAAACTGGCTGCCACGTTAGTTCCAGCTATGCCAGAATGTGCTCCTCCATCTGGTTTCGCTTCAGCAAGAGCTGCTGACGTCAGGACGGCCTTTCTTGTTATCATTACTGGGTTAATTGCTGCTCTTTTAGTCGGTATGTCGGAAATAACTATAAATACATAGTAAATTTGAAGATTCAGCTGTCTATATATTATATAAGGTGCCTTATCTAGATCAATTCAATTCTATACATACAAACAGCATTAAAATATTATGTTTTAATGTTTATGAATGTAAATTGATCATTCGTCTTCCATACTCTCAAAACAATGATAAATTGGTTTTATATAACATATTGAAACCCTTTTCCTTTTGTATGGACAAACTATAATAGCATTCAGAGGGAAATTTTATGAGAAACGCAATGATTTCAGTTATACTCAATAAGTGTGCTACATTTAAGAAAGAGCTTTGACGTAATGAAAACATATTATTATCTGCAGTTTTCGCCGAAAATATGTATAACGGAGATTTCTAAATTGTTACAGGTATTGGGGAATACTGTTGGAAGAATCGGAAACAAAATAGGATAGCATTAAAGAAATGTTATTATCGTTTCTGGAATTTACTTTGGTACATATTTGGTAACTGTTATAATTATTGACTGTTGAATGTAGAATATATTATATCAATAAATGTACCGATTATTAAGGAGTGTCTTAGTTTGTTGATGTGTTAAATATAATGAATATTATCTTAGTTTATAAATAAAAAAAAAACATTTGTAGACAACAAGTCTTTGTAGGTACTAGATATTATATTTAAATAAAGTTTCTAAATAACATAATTTAATTAAACTATTGCTCTAGTTATTTCTTTAGAAAGTGATCTTCGGCGAGCGTTTGTGCCTTGATGGCTTCTTCGATACATTCGGGAATCGATTTTTTTGTTCTGACAGATTCTGCCATAGCCACTTGAAGTGTGTGAGGCTCTAATGTTATTAAATTTGTAGCGAGACCCATAGCAGCGTAAATTCTTATAAATGCCGTGGAACATCCAGTACCTGGAAAAAATTGTTGAGACCGTGAATTTGTGTTTCATTAATAAATAAATTGAAAGGTAATTTATATATATATCTTGAGAAAGTTGTTTTTTACTCTTGAAATGGTTTACATCTATACAATATTATAAAGCTGAAAAGTTTGTTTGTTTGTTAGACGGATAATCTCGGGAACTACTGGTCCGATTTGAAAAATTATTTCGGTGTTAGATAGCCCATTTATTGAGGAAGGCTATAGGCTATATTATAATATCATCTCGCTAATACTAATAGGAGCGGAGCATTGCGGGTAAACCGCGGAGCACAGTTGGTACTTAAATATTATGTCGATCAATGACCACCACTACCACTATGTTTAATATGGAAATGAATGATTTTCTCACCGTAAGTTCCGAACTCGCCAGACTTGTAGTCCTTTGGGTATATGTAGTGGTAATGAGGCCAGAAAGTTCGGTTGATTATGAACACACTGTTGCTATCCGGGGGATATCTGTAGAAAATAATTCAAATGTTAATTACACGGAAAAGTTTAAATCACGAGGAACGTGTACTTTTCATCTGTTTGAAGACGTTCATGTTAATTTGATATAAAGCTATAACCATTGAATGATTTAACAATCGAGAAAATTAAAATTCTTCGGATGAATTGCGAATTACTAGGTTCAAACAAAACACAAATATTTCGTATGAAATTGAATATAAAATTTTTAAACTTCACTTATAACATATTTTCATGATTAAACATATCATCGTACATTTTATGTATATACTTTATATTTTTTATAAGTAGTATATGTAGACGCCTCTAGAAAACAATGTCCTCCCTCATAATATTATAAGGGTATTGCTTCAGATTTCTAGCTTTTCAAATATTTCCAATTATAATATTTTGATGTATATTATCTAGTTACAAAATTTTATATTAATATGAGCATTGTGGAATTCGATACGACCCTTCTCAGTCAAGGCAGTAAAGGGTAAGCGATTAAAGTTCATTGTTGTGACGTCATTTTACTAAATTATCATACATGGGTCGGGATATAATATAAGATAAATATTAAATACATTTCCACTTACTTCTCACCCTCTTGAAGTCCCCAAAGAGCCACTCCACTTTCAACTAACCATGAAGCGTGTAACACGATACAGTATCTTAAAAATCCAATAACGAATATTGAACTCAAAATGCTGTCATCCCAATATTCAAGAGGTGCATTCAAAGGTAACAGCAGGAATATTATTGCGTATAATACCCAGTAAAACCTGAAAAGTGTACAAATTAAATATTTTACGCCTACACTTAAGTGTTGTTAGTAATAAACGTAAAATGAAGTGAGGAAGTATAAAGTATCAAAGGTAAGACGATATTAGACTTTGACTCATTCGTTTTATTAAGAAGGCATAATAGATACAATGAGCGCCATAATGTTTATGGTTTATTTCTATGACAATAACGGTTTCCAATTAGCACCTTCATAAATGTGCAATAGCTTTAAGAACATAAATAAGTAATGATTAAATACCTTTTCTGAAACATAACGACGCAATCCTTCTCAATGTCGGACATGTCTATGGAATCTTTCAGCGCAATCTGGTATTCGCTGAGTTTTCGTAGTCTGGTGAAGAAATGGGCGTACAGGAACCCATGGCTGTGATCGAACGGGTCACCGTCCGTTTTGAAGTGAGCATGATGTAATCTATGTTGTTGTACCCAATCATATATGGAACCCTGTTAAAGAAAAAAATTGTGTATTTTTCTTACATTTATATTCGTGTTTTTCCTTCCCTCTCACATCTTATGAGGCTATTATACAGTAGATGTTTATTTGTTGTGGGCGAAATTTAGTTATCTTTATTCGGCCGCTGTTAAAATAAATAGGCTGATTAAATTTGTTTTTATAAGATTATAGATAGATAGATATAAAAAGTATTCTGCCTGGATATTAAATGTATCAACCTATCACAAGAAACCTTAGAGCATTGGTTTAATGAATGCTCTAAGGTAGTAAGAAACTGTAAAAATATAATTTTCCAAAAACATAACTTTAGGTGTTGGGGAAGTTACAGGTAGGAAAAACATAAATAAATACGAACTCGTGTATTGAAATAGAATACCGTATCTATATTTTTCTAAAGATTTGTGAAGAGTGCTTTTCCATAAGAGGATATTAATATAATATTATAATTTTGAGGAACGAGGTTTATGGAATTTGTTTTTAAGTCAACAAAAAGTATAACTTATAAAGAAAATATTTTGACTCGACGGGTTTTTGGTAAAGTAAGTAGTTAGTCTTATCAAAACGGAATAAAGATAACAGAACCAATTTAGATATTTTGTATTTACTTATAAGTATTCTATAAATTAAGTATGTATATCGTATTAAGCATGTACTTATTATTTTTAATATTCTTATTGCAAAATATTGAGCTTTATTGTAGAGTTGTGAAAATTTGTAAACAAATATTATTTCATGAAAATGTTGAACTCTAAGAACTCATAAGTAATTATACTTTACAATTAAGCTTTACAAATTCATTCATTACAAATTTTCAAAGCAAAAGTGATCATATATGAGAATATATAATGCTAGAGCGTCAATTTGATTATGTATTAACTATTATCTTGTAAAAAATAAAGTTGGTAAGTAGTAAGTACTTAGGTACATATAAGTGCGGTATTCAAAAAATAAAGCATTATGTTTTTAACTTTTTACTTTTTATAAAAAAAAATACAGCGCAATGAACATATGTCTTACATTCATAAGAATAATTACTTTAAATAATTATTTATTTAATTAAACCTCCTACCTAACCTTCCTTACTTATTGTCACGTTTATTTTAATTTATGTATATGGATTTTAGGATCACAGTTCAACGTAATTGATAAAACGAAAATACGCGAATTCACGGTTGAAAGTCCTTTCGAGTAAACGTGGATAACCTCATCGTCACTGTAAGAGCGGAAGGTTGAACGGAACTAGCCTTTAATAATATTTATTTAGAGGTCAACCCCTTATTATTTGACATTAACATTCACTGGTTTCCTCAATTTTTTAACGATTCTCAATAATAATATTCAGTTAAAGGATATTGACTTCTCCAAAGTTGGTTTCTACGAAGAATAAACGTATAGTATAAATTATAAAGTAAACAAATAAAATCTTACCTGACCAACCAGAGTTTGGAATAACATAAGAACTATTCTTAATTCTGTGCTTGCTGTGTATGTAGCATGTGCCCATAGCCTGTGAGCTCCTGTCGTCACTCCTAATATCGCGATTGATATCAATGTCACGACTAAAACAAATGTGGTATTTTAAGGATCTGAGGCACACCTTATTCATAACTAATTAATATTTGAATACAAGATCTAATCTTGAATACAAGACAAGAACATTTCTATTAAGTTAAAGCTATAGATAATTTTCGAGATCCAAATAAACAACTTGAAGATAATGAGATAATGAAATTATTTATCAGATTCTTAAATCTGATAATCCTACAGATTCTTAAATCTGATAATACTACTATCTACTATCTTTTCAAAAGCTGGGGTATTTTCTTGAATAGAAATAAAATGATTTCAAATTCAATTTTTGTGACTATAAATACTTACATAATATAATTGTTAGTAATTTGGCCTCTGTGAACAAGATCCATGTTCCATACAAGGACAGGAGATGAATGTGTATAAAGAAGAGGACTGTGGGCCAGTCTGCCTCCCTGGACTTGCTCAGCTTCGTCACATCGGGTCCTTGCCGCGTTTCCGTCATTGTTTGCGTCATAACTTTAAATAATATAATTTTGAATCTATTAGACACAATACATTAATAATTAAGAAAGCAACGCTAAAATATCTATAGGTAAAATTGCAACAAAACAGTTTCTAAGTACTCTATAAGTTTTGTTATTTTGATAGAGTACATTTAAAACAAATTTGAAACTGAATACGGCTACCAAAAAGAATTACAGGGCTGTTTTTAATATCATTGTATCTTGATATACAATAATATAATGATATAGAGAAACATATGAGCTCTAAAGTTAATTAGTTGTCAGTAATGAGCATTTAGAGAATATCAAAGGCACACAAT
The DNA here is from genome assembly GCA_907164665.1 of Colias nastes. NCBI lineage: Eukaryota > Metazoa > Arthropoda > Insecta > Lepidoptera > Pieridae > Colias > Colias nastes. Next base: position 12,861 of record CAJQZM010039680.1, read on the forward strand.
TTAATTTACTACTCGTATACTAGTTTACTATATTATACATAATCTAGCTTCATTTGGAGGATCGTCGACTAAGAGGATTTAAACAATCTAGGACAAACTTAAATGAAAATGTTCGAATATTTGAAACTATTGAAATTACAAAGAAGAAACAAATAGAATAGGACTTTTAAAAACTAATACGATAATACTGTAGACGAAATACCAGAATTTCTGAGATAAACATGTACCAGGTAAGTACTTTTTAGAGACATTTTTTAGAAATTAAAAATGTCTCTAAACACAACACTATCTAATAATAATTACAGAAAGTAGCTTTAACTGAATACAATAAATTCTCGGTGAAGGTAAGACTTAATGCAAATTGTACACGGCAATTAATTAAAATAATTGAAAAGTTAGTTAAACATCGATAGAATTTAAAATGCACATCTTAATAAACTATTCAAAGACAACAACAGAATTGATGCCTCACTTATTATAGTGATGTTGAAACAATCCACAAATATTGGCACAATTTAATACGCACGCATTGTTTTTGTAATATTTTCACTGATCACAACATGAGCGTGTATGCAGTCGCTGGAGTTGGGTGCAACTGAATATCAATGATATTGCATTTTTATTCTCAGTAAGGTAACAATGTCGGACAAAAAGCATAATAACTGTCTCTAACCAATGTAATGAAAAGGTTGTCACAGAAACAATGATTGATTTTAATGCTTGTCGGCATTTAATGCCAGGTTAAAATAGGGATCTTATTAGAGCTCTTGGCTTTGATTTTTACCTTGAAGGTAACTTACATAATTGTTATGATTGTTTCCTCGAGTAAGTGAGAATCTTGAATGCATTGAATCCGAGCGGATTTATATCATTTTTTTGATAATTAGTGAAGTTGTTGGTTTTGTCTGGCAAGACCTAAGACTTATTTTCTCTTATATCTCCGAAAATTTAATGATGACTATTTGAATTCAGTCTTTGATGTTGCTGAAATTGTTTCCTGATTTAATGACCTTTGATATATCAATAAATAAAATTCGAATACCGACTTGTTGAACTTCGATGTTAAGTCAAATAGGTTCATATCACCATTCGGTTGCGAGAAACCGCCTTTGCACACATAATTTTCTATGAATTTATCGTGTAAGCATATCAGAAAGAGAAGGTATAGTAAAACCTACGTTGTACGTGGAATCGTTGAACTCTATTATAACTGGAAGTCAGTAATTTAAGTATGCCATACATTTTATTGTACAAAATACAATTAATGTACTGTGTTTGTTTTCTATGAAACACGATGACAAATAAAATTATACAGACACATGTTACGTACATTATGTATATTTCGTAATTTTAGCTGTACCTACGTATCTAGGGATTTCATTACGTTCGATTCTTTTAATTTAACGTTTCACTTTAGATATTTTTAGATTACGTTGCGTTGACCTGAATGAAGGACTCGTAAATTGTTTAATGATATTTATATCCAACATACACTTATTGTGCATACATTGATGTTATTTGATACCTTGATTATACTGCTTTTTAGAAAGATACTCAATTGAGAAGCGCTCCATTGATATAATTATAATTTAGAACGGTCCTATATAAACTGTATCGGATTGAAATCTGTATTTGAAAAATATTTTATACTTCTATTCTGTTATGTATTGTATATTTACTTTATATACAACTTAACTCTACAAGTAAAATTGTTTTACTCATTATAAGTGTTTTAATGGAAATGTCTATCTCTTTTTATTTAAACATTAGTTTAATAATGCGCGACATTACAACTATTCTAAACGATTCCAACAAAACACCCGTAGACGCTCCCGTCTAAAGGTTTCTTGGGGTCAATGTAAAGTATTGTATGTTAATGTTAAATTGAATATTTTAGTGCGGACATCACAAAAAAAAGTTACATTTAAAAGAAAGACGAACGAAGAAAACATAGGCATGAATTAAGTGCGAACAGCTCAAATGGATTTTTAAATTATGTATTACATTGTAGAGCAAAGTATTATCAATGTTTTTATCCAGAAATTATGATAACAGAAGAAAATAATATCGAGAGTAAACAATAATCAAATTAAGATTCATCGTTTTAAAATAATATCGTATATTTTATAAGTTTTATTGACTTATAAACAACCTTTACTTTGCTTTAGTCTGAGAGAAGAAAAGTATAATAATTTCTTGTTAAGATTAACATTGAACGAGTAGAATCAGACGTCCTTGTTCAGAAATAATTGAGACCAAGTTGTAATTTATAGCGTATTTATGAGAAACGACTAAGGTACAACCACAACTTATGAAAACTATATTTGATAAGTGAATTTGTCATTAGGTACCTACAATCTACATGTAGGAATATTTGACGCAAAATTAATTAAAATAATTGTTAGTATTAAAAATGCTTTTAATATACATACCAGTTACTATTTAGTTTTTTTTAAATTCAAAGTAAATATAATCATAAATAATTCTGCATATTATAAATTCGACAAAATGCAGTGATTCTATCACTTCTATTAAGTAGGTAGTTATATTCCTGAAATTTTGACTGAACATACTTAAATGTACTGACGTGATGCTTCCGAATAAATAATATCTTACACAGACAAAATTAGTAAATTGGTTATTATAACTCAATATCGGCCATGGACGCTTATCAATTAAATTTCCCTTTCATTATCTTTATAACATTAGCGTTTTTCATATAAGCGACATGTTAAATGTATAATTCAATACAATTCATAAATACGAAGATGAGAAGTCAAATTTTCTAGTGTTTATTGATAGATTAATTATTATTTATTATGTTAAGTAATTTCTGGCTTTTGCCTTTCGCGAACTCTATTACGACCGCGACGGTAGAGTTTTAAATTGTACATTTGCAAATTGAATGTAACTAATCCAAGTGATGTAATGTATCTAATGTAATTAATAATAATTTTATTGTTATTCTGTGGAAATTTATATACTTTATATTTAAATGAGTCAGTGTTTAAATAAGTAATAAATTATTATTATTTACTCGTACTTCGCTAGCATTCACTACGGATAGGTACAGGGTGTTATGATTAGTGTTGGTAATTTACTATGAGACAGAGGAAAGTTCAAGTATGTTTTATAATCCACCCCTTAGAAGACATTACGTCACTGTCTGTGAGTAATATTTAAGCTCATATTATGAACGATCATGTAAGGTTCATGTTTAACACAGACATACTTTACTTGCGGTAATTTGTTTAGGAGAAATACCTACTAGTTCATGTAGAGTCGTATGCAAAACCTAGTCTAGAACCATAGGATAGTCCTCTAGCGTAAAATTATTAATTTAAATGTTTAATATACAACTTTCTTACTTTGATATGATTTTAAAAGATTATTGATTGATGCAGAAAATGCTTTCCGAATCGGCGATGAATATTTTCATTCAGTGTTTTGACGACTTCTATATGAATTATATTTGAATAATGGACAATACCATAATAATCATACCTATGCTAATAGGGTAGATCAAGAAACTATTTAATAGCGCACCCGATTATGTGCATGTTACATTTATACCTACTAACTAAAATTAGTAGTAATACCTTACTATATAAGGCTAGCCTTGCCCTAAGGCTAGTCGGGGAAGGTACTAGACACAGTACTAGACTATTTCTTAACTTTCTATCCAACGAAGATAATAAAAAAGTAGAAGAATATAAATTAGTCAAGCCATTCTCGGGGTATAGGGAGACAAGCATTTACATATTTATTTATATTATTAATAATATTAAAATATATACATACCGACGTGTAGAACGGTGCGACCTCCTCCGGCTAATAAAGCAATTCGATGACTGGACGGATTGATCAAACTGTTTTGTTATAATTTTACATATTCATGCTTTCGTTGAGGTTCATTCCATATCAACTAATTTACAATACATTTATTTAAAGTACTAATGGCGATTGACGCATTTTGTTTCGAGATATGTATGATGTGTGGTAAATAGGTAAACAAGCAATTTTAATAATGTATTTATATAACAATATGTTATCATTTCTAACAAACCACTATCATTAATAAATGTAATAATCTTAACTTCTATTATAATAACATTATGGTATGAAATAGTAACCTATTAGTAATGAATACGTTATGTAATAGTACAGAAACACACAAAATAATCGATTTGTTCTATATAATGACAGTGAAAAACTTCGCAACTTTGTTACAGCTACAGTTAAAGTTATTACTGAAAATGATCGTTTTTAATAATCATACCTACGATCGTTGATCGTTTTATAAGGTTTTATAATATAAAACGATCAACGATTTATACATATTATGATATGATCAACATATCCTCATATCATAACTACTCATTGCGTATATTTATTATAATATTATGAATTACATATATTATGTGTAAAGCGAATGTTTATTTATGCACGCAAGAAACACACGCGCGTATACGCACACACGCACGCACTAAAGCAGAACTTGCATAGGTATAGTTCTTGAAAAAAAAAAACATGTGCGCTAATGAATTTTCGTTAATATAAAATTTCACATTTAAAATAATTAATTTTATTGGATTTGTGATGACATTGTTGTCTAACTAAAAAAATCCTCTGGAAATAGTATTCTGTATTTTTCTGTCATATAACTAGAAGTATAGTAAAGTTGTGGGTATTGTATAGGTAATTAATTGTAAATGCATTATTATCATTGACGCCAAAAATATTCTGCTGAATTAAATCTTGAAAGTGTTTAAGCGAATTTTACTCAAAGAAAACATTCCATTATTGTTGAAAACAAACAATGCTGCATTCAAAATTTTTCGGAAAGTTTCAGAACGTTAAAGAGTGCTTTCGCTTCAGGTGGCATAACCAAATTCCTCTCTGAATAATATTACAATGCATTCAAGTTCTAGTTTTTTTTTTTTTTTTTTTTTTTTTCGTTATGGCAAGAAGATAACCATTTGCCAGGGTCAAGTTAAAGGTAGGGAAACCATACACGGGAAAATAGGGTAGGACGATAGCAAGGTGATCAAAAGAGTTTAGGAAAAAAAAATTAATACTTACATTATATTAATACATATTTACATAAATTAAATAGATTAAATGGAAATTAATGAACATTACAATTTGATATTATTGCTACATATAAAATTAGATATATTACTCAGATATTTTTTAGGGTACATAAATAGATAGGACATACGAGTAGGAAGAGGAACATTTGAGGATATTAAGGAATTATAAAAGGAAGAATGGTCGTATAGAGAGCAAGAGAAAAATATGTGGTCTATATTTCCCTCGCCCTCTCCACACTCGCAAACTTCAGTATTTAACACACCAATTCTGGCTAAATGACTAGGAATACACATATGTCCAATTCTCATGCGACTTATTGAAGATATAACCAATTTATTTGCTTCAACACCAACAAACCAAGGCTTTATTGGAATTGTCGGTTGGATTCTATTAAAATTCCTTCCCTTACATTGCCCAGTATCTGCCCAGACCGTATTCCACGTTTCAAAGAGATATTGCTTCGGTAATGTTAGCAGATCATGAGAATAGTTCATGTATGGAAACATATCTCCACACTGCACCGCATCCTTGGCCAAGCTATCAGCCCTATCATTTCCCTGGATTCCACGATGGCTCGGGATCCAAGCAAAAGTTACCAGGTAACCTAGATTAATGCATTCATGTAACTTATTATTGATTTGAAAAATAACAGGGTAAAATGGTTTATTGTAAAAAGAATATTTATCTAAGCATTGCAGAGAACTCATTGAATCAGAAAAAATTACAGATTTAGGTAGCTTCATTAATTTAATATATATTCTAATGCTTTTAGGAGCCCAAAGCACTCTCCAGTAAAGACTGAAGACTCCGGCGGTAGCTTGATCTTTTGTGTAATCTTATATTGAACGTGAAATATACCAACTCCAACACAACTATCAGTTGATGATTTAGATGCATCAGTAAAAATATGATGCCAATTACGCCACTCCTTATCAACATTAAATCTAAAGTTTACATTTGAATCTATATTATCATGCTTACTGATTCCTATATTGTACTTTATAATTGGTTTGATCAAAAGGCTCTGGTAGTTATAAGCAAAAAGTGGTAAAACTGGGGACTGAAAAATATTGGTTGACATTGAAATGAATTTACGGTAACTTACAATAATTAAGCAAGGTATAGATTTATTTTTCCAGAATGAAGACGTACGTATTCGATCGTTTAACATTTTTAACTTGTTTATTAATGGATGGTTGGTGAATTGTACTATACGGAACAAAAATCTATCAGATAAATATTGCCTTCTGATCTTCAGTGGAGGATCTCCACATTCAACCTGAAGGGCGTTTATGGGACTCGATTTCATAGCACCTAAAACAATCCGGAGGGCTTTAGCTTGAATTTTATCCAACTTGTGAAGAGCAGTTATATTTCCACTTTCTAATAAAAACATTCCGTAGTCTAGGATACTACGAAGTGTAAGGTTTTCTAATTATTATTATTATTTTATCAACTATAGATTATTTATAATTTCATATTTTTATAATTCAATATTAATTGTGTAAGGTTTTCTAATTATTATTATTATTTTATCAACTATAGATTATTTATAATTTCATATTTTTATAATTCAATATTAATTGTTTAATCAACTGGCAACACTAATGGCCGCTTGGTGGCGCGCGGCATTCAAAACGACAGTTGAGACTGAGCGCTCGAAGTGTTCGGTTGTGCTTAAGTTTTGTTACCGACATTTTCAAGAAATATAGTCTTTGAGAGTTGAATATTGGAGTTTAATTACAACCCTCGACATCCAGTGCAGTGTTACAAGGGGAATTTTTTACATCTCAGAAGCGGGATAGACAATAAAAGTATGTTGAAGCCGTGTTGTAAATAGACATTGAACGCATGATATTCACTTTACGCCACTTACCTTCGAAGTTTAAGCTGATGTTATGCTTCCCGCATAACAGTAAAAGAACTATAATATAAAGATAACTCACCAATGGTGTTCGTAAGCGCGGAACTCCAGAACGGCTGAACCGACATCCTTAATTCTTACTTTTCTTATTTTCGTTTATTCCTCGATCTACGAGGATGGATGTGTACCACGGGCGAAGCCGGGGCAGACCGTTAGTTTTAAATATCATTAAACTAGGAGAAGTTTAAATTGAGGGTAAAAAAAAAAAAAAAAAAAAAAAAAAAAAAAAAAAAAAAAAAAAAAACCTGAATGTGGCTATTTTTATTGTTGCGTCTGGGGGTTTATAAGGGGGGGTCAAAATTTCGTTATTTTCTGCGTAGCACGCCTAGTTTTCAAGATATTACTGATTTTGTCTTTTCAATAAAAATGTTTTCCGATCTTATACTAATGCACACAATTTTCCGGCTACGAGTTTCAGATGGAATCAAACGATGTTGGACGGAACGCAGGAACTCCCCGACGGAGCCGATCGCGTTCCAGGCGCAGCCTCACTCGCGGCCGTGAACGTGACTCCAGTCGCAGCCTCACTCGGGGCGTGATCGCGATTCCAGTGGACGCAGCCGCAGCTACTGCCGCCGGCTGCAGGATCGTGAAGAGGCATTGAAGAAAGAACAGAAGCGGCTTCGCCAACTGGAGCGCGAGCTGCAACAACAACGAGACGTGGAGCAACGTCGGCAGCGCAGCGTGAGCCGCGTGCCGCTACAGAGGGTGACCCGTGAGAGCCACAGCTGCAATTTGTGTAAATAGGCATCTGGGTGACGTTGGCGGAAGCGCCAACTAGGGACCTGTGTAAGGCCTGTTGTAAGTAGGTATCTGGGTGACGTCGGTGGGCCCACCGACTAGGGACCTGTGTAAAGCCTACTGAATAGGTATCTGGGTTGACCTTTGTAGACTTGTAACATGTAAATTTTAGCAGCTTCCCCCCCCAATTGACAATACAGTATGAGATAGGACATTCGCCCAAAGTTTTATAGGTCTTAATAATTAAGTCCTGGTTGGCAATATCTCTCAAGGTTTTGAAAATTACTTTCAGTCGTCTAAGTCTGCTCACCGTACTAGTAATTTGTTCTTTCCAGTTGAGGTTTTCATCAATCCAGATACCCAGGTATTTTATGTTGGGTGTCCTGTTCAGAGTTGGGCAAGAGCATAAACTTGTTATGTTGTTGCGGTTACAGGGAAAGATGTGTAATTTAATATTTATGTTCTCTTTTGGCTGCATAGATGTAGTTTTAATGAAGCAAATGTATTTGTTTTCGGTATTTAAGGTCAATAGACTGTTACAAACCATTTGCTAATTATGCGCCCTTTAGTCTCTTTTCAGCTTTATCAATGGCTTTCACCCAAGTCTTTGCGCTAAATAGAACCACAGTATCATCAGCAAACATAGTAGCTTGTCCACATCCAATATCAAGGTTACATAAGCCGTTGACATAAATCAAGAACAGAGAAGGTCCTAAGGTACCCTGCGGTACTCCGTATGTACACTTATACTCTGAACTAAGATTGCCGTCAACTCCTACTCGTTGGGTTCTATCGCTAAGATAGCTTTGGAACCAGTCTTTGGCAATACATCTAACGCCTGCATCTTCCAGCCTACTTAACAGGATAGGTATGGAAACAGTGTCAAAGGTTTTTTGTAAATCAAGAAAGACCCCCATGCATTTCATGTTAGAGTCAAGATACGATGTGACCAGAGATGTTAAACGCAAGGTAGCGCCCTCGGTGGATAGGGCACTTCTGAAACCAAATTGATTAGGATTAAGTAATCTAAATGATTCCAGGTAGTTCATGAGTCTTTTATTGACACATTTTTCTAAAATCTTGGATGGAGTACTAAGCAGTTATATAGGTCTATAGTTTGAAGGAGACGTTTTATCGCCAGTTTTGTATATTGGACAGACTATAGCTTTTGAATAGATCAGGAAATATACCGCTAGTGAGACTTAAATCACACAAATGGGCTATTGGTTCTGATAGGATATCTTTGCAAATCTGGATTATGGGAGTGGGTATTGTCATGTCCAGAAGAGTTGGTGTTTTTGAGACCAGTGATGATAGCATTTATCTCATATTTATCAGTAGGTTTAAATGCAATGAGTTAGCCGGACAATTCCTGTCACTGGCTAGGGTTGCTAGTTCGAGTTCTGATTGGTTTAACTTATTTAGAGTTTCATTGGCTAAGGCTGATCCGATTGAGACAAAGTACTTATTTACAGCATTTAGAGATTTAGTAGGGCATGAGTCTATTCTTAGTAAATCTGTACATTTGCTAGTAGTTTTCGTAATATGACATGCTTCTTTAATAATGTTCCAAGTTTCTTTTATATTGCCAGTCTGCTGTTCTAGTTTTTGTTTATAGTAAATTTTCTTTGCTGTCCTTATTAGCTTGTTACATAAATTTCTATAACTTCTATATTTATTTATCATCTCTTCATCGCAAGGTGATTTTTTTTAGTGTGAAGTTTGTTTCTAAATCTTATGCTTTTGATTAAACCTGATGTGATCCAAGGTTTCAATGGTCGTTTACGGTTAGGTATCCTTCTAATACCTTTTTCGTTAGCTCTACTTAATGTTAGCGTTAGATCGTTGTATTAGGGTCAGTAATATTATAAAAATTTTGCCAGTCAGTTTCACTAATAACGCTAGAAATAATTTGTTGTCGAATATTGTTTTATATTTATCTAGTTTATGTGTGTTGAATTTAAACTTGTTAAAAGCTAGTAAGATAGGGGTCAGTTAATGCATCAAATATATATGTTAGGCAATATTTTTTTTGATTTGACCATAAAATGGTCGATACATGTTCGTAGTCTAGTAGGTTTATCAATAGCTTGTCGGAAACCGTGATAACACAATATGTTTAGGCACTCATTAGGTTAGATAAGTTAGATGGCAAAATATCTAGATTTATATCACCAGTGAACATAACATTATCAGAGTTAATTGAGGATAAGAGATTACTGATTGAATTAATGTATTTGGTAGGGTTCGAAAAAGATGGAGGTCTATATGAGCACACAATGGTGGTGTTATTCGATATCTTTAAGAGCAGGCAGTTACCATCGTCTATTAATGGTTTAAATTCTAAATCTTTTTAATATAAGCAATGACACCATCATTTTGATTATAAGTTTCAGTGTATGAATTGAGTGGTATTTGTCTATGGAGGGTATTAAGCTATCCTGATTAGTCCAACATTCTGTGAGGATGACTATATCTATGTCAATCCCCAAACTCTCCATAAATACAACCAGCGAATCGAAATTTCGATGAACGCTTCTTATATTAACAGTTAGAATTAGGAATTGATCTTCTTTTATTTGTGTTTTCTTATGACCCTCAAATTCTAATAAATTACAAGAAACACATTTTATTGCGCAGGAAGAATCAAGGTCTTTAATTAAATTGGAGTTGAGGTTATCGAATGTTGATAACTTTTGAGAAAAAAAAAAGTCAAATAAAAATATTACACATATTATGTTATGTTGAATAAACGAACGACATGGTTTATTTTTAATGAATATATAATATATTTTATGTTGCCAATAGTGGTAATAATTGTGTGTAAGTTGTGGGTCATAATTCTTCAATGTAGTAGAAAGTGTACTATATAGGTTGATGTGTTAGGGTTAGTAAAATTTGTTAGATCACTAATTAAAGTATAATCTAGTCACAATGATTGTTTAAGAGAGAGTAGTTGATGCTCATTTTTAATGAGAGCTTGTTTAGCGTTATCTTCCTTCCTTATAAAAACTCTCCCGTTTGATGTCCAACAATATTTGTAATGATATTCTGTAGCAAATGTCCGCGTAAGATAGAAAAGTTTCTTCGTTTTTGCTGTGAGACTTTCAGCTATATAGATGGAACATGCCATTTCAATATGGCTGGAGTTAAATTTAAAATGCAATCTTAGTTTAATGTATGTACGTTGTGATTTAAATGAATGAGGAAGTTGCTTTGCTGTGTTTTATTGTTTAGAAATAGGATAGTAGGATATTGTGATTATGTCCTGTCTAGCTGTTGTTAAATCCATGTTCATTTCGAGTTTGCTCTATATGTGTAACGTATAAATGTTTCCGAAAGATAATTTTATGATTATAAAGTTAGTTATAGAAGGTTACAAGGTTACAAGGTTACAAGGTTACAAGGTTACAAGGTTA
>CAJQZM010039680.1:32632-70596 GCA_907164665.1 Colias nastes
TTTTGTAAAATTATTATTAACTCATTTACATGTATTGTGTCTCTTGCTAATTTGTTAATGATGAATAAATTTTAATTAACGGTTATAGCGTGTATCATAAGTGAATATTGTATATTATATTATTAGTCTAGAATATTGTAGTAATATTGTAGTGTAGATATTGTAATTATATTATATATGATGTTACATAATTTTGTAAAATTAAATTGAAAAACTGACATGATTAAAAAGAGCAACTATGGAGTTTCTTGCCGGTTCTTCTCCGTAGATACTGCTTTCCGAACCGGTGGTAAATTTTAAAAATATGTACGTAATAACGTTTCAAAAGTGCTTCTAGAAGAAGTCTAATTGAATAAATAAATGTTTGAGTTTGAGTCGAATGCCTCGTTCTGCCAAGTGTAAGGTTTTATTTGGTTCCACCTGGTGCATGCATGAGGACATGCATGTCATCAGGATGGTCGAGTGTAAGGTTTTCTAATTATTATTATTATTTTATCAACTATAGATTATTTATAATTTCATATTTTTATAATTCAATATTAATTGTGTAAGGTTTTCTAATTATTATTATTATTTTATCAACTATAGATTATTTATAATTTCATATTTTTATAATTCAATATTAATTGTTTAATCAACTGGCAACACTAATGGCCGCTTGGTGGCGCGCGGCATTCAAAACGACAGTTGAGACTGAGCGCTCGAAGTGTTCGGTTGTGCTTAAGTTTTGTTACCGACATTTTCAAGAAATATAGTCTTTGAGAGTTGAATATTGGAGTTTAATTACAACCCTCGACATCCAGTGCAGTGTTACAAGGGGAATTTTTACAGAAGCAAGGCATTATATACTAATTTCATACAAGAAGGATGTGCACCCCACCAAACCCCAGAAAGACATCGTAACATATTTAAAATATTTTCACATTTTGTACAAATGTAGTCGATGTGAAAAGTACCTGTCATTTTACTATCTAAGATAAAACCTAAAAATTTTGCATGATTTTGAATTGGAATTTGTTTATTATTATAAGTGACACAAACCCTAGGAACTATTCGTTTTTTTGTAAACACTACCGCAACGCTCTTATCAATAGAAATATCCAAACCATTTTGATCCATCCATCGATTAAGATCAGCAAGACCATTATTTAACAAAATACTGGCCGTCTCTAATTTTGAATCAACAGTGTACAATACCAAATCATCAGCATATTGAAGGACATTAACATAACTACTAAATACATTTTCTAGGTCATAACTATAAACATTATATAGAATAGGACTTAGAACTGACCCTTGTGGAAGACCTTTACTGATAGAACGGACAATACTAACTGTGTCGTCAACATTACAAACCACATGTCTTTCTTTTAATATATTTATAATGAAATTAACCAATAAAGCAGGGATGTTCATTTTATAAAGTTTATTCTGGAGTATTGAGATGACTACATTGTCATATGCCGAACGAATGTCTAGAAATGCGGCAATAACTTGTTGATCATTTGAAAAAGCTAAATTTATATCCGTAGTTAGGATGCTGATGTTGTCAATAGCACTTTTCGACTTACGAAAGCCGAATTGCGTCTTTGAAAGGATTTTGTTGTGTTCTAGGAACCACTCCAAACGGTTTTTGATTAAATGTTCTGAAATTTTGGTTAATACAGACGACAAAGCAACGGGTCTGTATGAAGACACTGCAGTTGGAGATTTATTTGGTTTTAAAATTGGAATGATTTCTTGAGATTTCCAAGACAGCGGAACATTCCCAGAAATCATGATGGAATTAATAAGATCAAGATAATAGTTTAAGCAATTTTCAGAAAGATGTGATATAAAAGAATACGGAATTCCATCCAACCCAGGAGCAGAATCTTTAACAGATGATAAAATACCTTTAAGTTCATCAAGTGTAAACGGTGAAGCTAATAGCGAGCCATAATTATGGTCCATAGGGCAGATAATAGGAGGCTTTAATTGAATAAACTCTCTTGCTGTAGACGGGGCTAAATTACCTATCCATAAAATTACTCGCTAATTCCTTTGATATTATTGATGTCTGTTCTTTGAAAGCTGATCGGAAGCGTCTAATATTTTTCCATACTTCTCTGGAGCATGTTTCGGGTGCTAAAGATGAGCAAAAAGATTTCCACCCTTCTCGTTTCTTCTTTTTAAGCAGTAATCTGGTGGAATTGATAGCTTGAGAAAGAATTTCATAATTTATTTCGGACATGTCATTGGCATATATTTTTTCAATGCGCTTTCTTTCTTTAACAGCATTACTACATTCTTCATCCCACCAAGGAGGACTTGGAATTTTCGAAGGATGCATAGATTTGTGAGGTAAAGTTTTATCAGCTGCATCAATCAAGATCTTGGCTAAATGTGCAGAACAAGACTCTTCATTGCTTGCATTAATCTCAGGTAACTCTTTAACTTGGCGATCAACCTCTTCTTTAAACTTATGCCAGTCTGCATTATGGAGTTTATACCTCATACGAGGCTTTAGGCTTGTATTATGTATTTTGTTTCCTATAGGAATGGTCATTAACAGGGGAAAATGATCACTACCAAATGAAGTTGCTAGAGGACACCAAGAAATATATGATGCTAATCCTGGAGTGCAAAGAGAGAGATCTACCGCACTAAAAATTTCATTCGCTCGTGTACGTCTTGTTCGCTCACCTGTATTGAGCATGCATAAATTATACTTGTCAAAGATATTTAAAAGTTGTACGCCGCTACTATTCGTAATACTACTTCCCCAGTATTGATGATGGGCATTAAAATCACCCAGTATCAACAAAGGGGTAGAAATAGAGCTAATTAAATTTTGTATATAGGTAAACGTAGAAGCAGTGTTATATGATATATAAATTGAAATGATAGAGAGACTATTTTTTAGATTAATTCCAACATTATGTATTTATTATTGTGAGCTGGTAATACTAAGCGTTTAAATTGTATAGGCAGCACCACCATACCCATCAATTCTGTCATCACGAATACAAACATAACCTGGAATTCTAAAATTGAGATTTGGCTTTAGCCAAGTCTCGTTAAGAGCGATTATAATAGGATCATGCTTATTTATAATATGAATTAAATCCGATTTCTTAGGAATTATGCTCCTGCAGTTCCACTGTATTATTCTGGAATCCATTATTATTACTTATGCTATCAATTAACTTATACAAAGTGGCAACGTTGGACGGTTTTAATGTTTTATTTTTTAATAAAGTGTTTATCAAAGAAGTTATAATATCCATAATCTGAGATATTTCGGTTTCATTATGGACCACTTGATATCCGCAGCCATTTTCAGGCGTAGGAATCTGAGCTTGTCTAATAATATCATTATGAGCAACTTTGTCATAACCCTTTATAGACTTAGGAGGCAATTTAGGTTTTAAATGAAAAGTTTTTTTGTATGAAGAATTTGTATTATTAACACTTATTCTGTTTGGGGTTGAATTAGAAGAGGGTGCCATCAATACCTCGCCATATGATTTTGTAATTTGTGGGTAAAATTTGCTTGCCTCACCATAAGAAATATTTTTTTGAGCCATACATATTTTGATATCTTTTTGCCGTTTATACTCAGGACAGATTTTGTTAGAAGCATAATGGAAACCAGAACATAATAAGCATGACGCACAATCTTCTTCTACCGTACAAGTGTCGCCTGTGTGGTCTTGACCACACTTGTAACACCTAGGTTTGGATCGGCATATATTTTTAGTGTGACCATATCTACAACATTGATAACATTGGATAGTAGGGAAAATATATAAGTTTACTGGCAAAGAGTTATAACAAACATAGACACGCTCAGGGAGAACTTGTCCGTCAAATGTTATAACGACTGATTGTGTAGGTTTCCAAGAAATAGTACCATTAACATTAACTTTATAATTTATCCTTCGGACCTTAATTATTTTACCACAACCTACTGGGGTGGACACATATTCTTTTACTTCCTCAGGGGACCACTCGGATGGTATGCCTTTAACAATTCCAATTCTGGTAATATTGAATGACGGAATTTTTGCACTAAGATTAAAACTACTCAAATTTTTATTTTTGATGAACTCATTAGCATCCTGTGCTGTTGTGAAAGCAACAATGCAACGGTTTCTACCTATTTTTTTAATGCTACCAGATACAATGTTTTTAATGTTATTGTTCTTTAAAAACCTTCCAAAAGTAATGGGATGCAGCGTGGAGCCATCGCCGGGTGATGTTTCAGTTCTCTGGACATGAACAATATAAGGGTAGGAATCCGAAGGTACATATTCATACCGACTATCTTGTAAAGTAACAGAGTCATGTAATTTAGGATTATCATTAGATCTATTTAGTTTATCACCAACAACAATATTTTCAGTGATCATTGATTCATTTGAATCTTTTGCATGCTTTCTATAGCGTCGTTTCTTTGGAGTACTCTCCAAATTCTGATCTAAGCATGTATTTGTCACATTTGGGATTGTTATGTAACTAGCTACCTCAGGACCGGGGGTAACCAGTCCCGGGGGAATAGGATCCGGAGGATCGTTCATAGAACAATCAGTCCGAACCTTACCTCACGAAATTTAACTTTTTACATACTATTAAATATATACAAAAACTTACCTAAATAAACACTAACTATACACAATTAATAAAATATATACAATTATAAACTATATATACAAAACCAAACTCCACTGATCATATAAAAATTAATTATTTTAACTCAGCCAAGAAAAATTACACCCGCTTCATTCGAAGTTTCCCGCGCTTTTTCCCAAGTTCTAGTTCGAATAACTTAATATTGGTCTTTACTCTTCACATTTTCTTTTTTTTTAGTTCGGAATTTTGCATAGATATTAGATACTCATGACCCTCTCTTGGATGGCTTATTTAAAAGTTTTAAGTTTATTAATGAAATAATATCTATTTTGTTGTATTTTTTGTATTCATTCGATTGTAGAATTGTAGATTATAATTATTTTGATTGAGAAAGGTCTGTTATTTATATGCAAAATATATTCTCTTGAATATCATTTGTCTTAATAATTCTATGAATATACTACGAGAATGAAATTCTATTTACCCGATTCTAGGTACATACATCTGTAGTCGCTAGACCCTTATCTCTCGGGATTTATCAATATAATTATATTGATATTTAATATCGTAGTAAAGGATTACGAAGGTCATATACCTTCTTTTAATTTGTCAAAGGCAAATATATTTATCTGTGGTAGAGATAGTTTTATTTATCTGCAAAACAGTACTTTAATTATATTTTCGTTGATTCCCTGGGGCGAGGCGATGATCATTTAATAAAACTAAATAAACCTTCGGAGTCGCAGCTGGATGGCCACATACATACTTTCAACTATGAGATAAACAGTACCTATTAGAACATTAATTAAAGGCCACATGTAATCCAAAATTTATTGTGAAATCAAGTGTACAAACAAAAGTGTTACCTACCCCTATATTATGTTCAAAAATATCCCTAATATCATGAATATACCGAATTATGTTATTAAAATTTATAGTGTGTATAATTATTTCGTATGGTTATTTAATAAGTTATTCAAATAATCCTTCCAATAATGTTTTCAAATGCATGGCAATTAAAAAGAAAACTCATAACGAAACAATGTGCATATTTAAGTAACACATCGGCATTTTCAATTAAACTTTGAGGCTGAAATTGTTTTTTTGTGTACGGAGTGCATTCCCGAAAATCAAATATCAACTTTGTTTTTTTGTGCTTTAGTGAAGAATTTTTTACCGATTCATGGCTAGTTTTAGATACTGATTGTTTTTGCTACAATTGACTGGTATTGATTGAATTGGTAGATATACCTCGGTTTAGCATAAGCTGTCTAGTTATCTAGTCGGTACCTTCATGAGGCAATTTTCCACCAAACTGCTAGAATTTCCGCTTTCATTGTTACTTTTTACGTAATAAAGAGGGCTGAATCTTTCTCGTCAGTATTCTGTGACAGTACATTTACGCGTAGGTAGGTACTATAGGTAGGTACACTACTATATTTAGTGAAATAATTTAAGGAAATTATTTGAATTGTTACGTAGAAATAAAGTTTTATACTGGCTGTCATCTATACTAATATTATAAAGCTGAAGAGTTTGTTTGTTTGTTTGTTTGAACGCGCTAATCTCGGGAACTACTGGTCCGATTTGAAAAATTCTTTCGGTTATAGATAGCCCATTTATCGATGAAGGCTATATTATATCATCACGCTAAGACCAACACGAGCGGAGCCACGCGGGTGAAACCGCGCGGCACAGCTAGCTGAGGTATAAAGATGAAACTTACGAATATTTCCAGGTAAAACTGTTTAATCTAATTTGGATATAATCAACGGATTCCCGTCGTAGATTTACTTCAATTCCTATATCGTATTCAAAGGAACAATGTCGAGAACCTAATTATGTGTTCCTTTGTCTATATAAACTTGAACTATCTTAGCTCTAGACATCCTGAGAATGGATTCAAATAAGATGCAGCCGTTTTCTTGAAAGAGAGTTGAGAATTTGTTAAAATATTACTCGTCTGTCTTAGAAATTATTCAAACAAATATTTTTTTTACTATCAAAGCAATATGATCTTAGTAAAATAATAATTGTTAATTTAATTGTACCTTATTTTTTAACTTAATTTTATTATTTCAAAATGAGATGATGAATACGTTTAATTGATTAAAATTAAATGTTTGATTATGAAGCAACTTATTGAAAATTACCTGGCTAATAATAATTTTTACATTACATTTTATTTATGAATATCATTACCTAATTTTTTAGACACAGTAGGCAGGCTTAGAGAATTAAGGATTATTAGGACTTAGGGGAGGTAGGGGAGCATTGGGCAGTCGGGAGCTTTGGGCACCCCCTCATTTCTCAGAATCTATTATAGATATTTTTTGGTTTCTACCACAGCACTATAGTTTAATAATTGGCATCACTCCTTATCAAAAGTTTCAGCTGTAATTTCACTTGGTTGTCAAGTTACATGCGCTCAACGGTTTGTTGCGTACAGAAGTAAATATTTTGTTTGTGATTTGAAGAAACATAACAAAGAAATCGACAAGAAAGTGTAAGTATCTGTGTTAACTTCTTCTTTTGTGTTCAATGAAGATTATATTTACCTGTCAAATTGTCAATTAGGATTCAACATTTGATAAAAATAAACTTATTCAAATCTATTTGAAAAGTGAGGATATGGGGAGCATTGGGCACGCTGGTAGGAGGGAGGTTTGGGCATGCCCAATGCTTCCTGTTTTTAGTGTATTTTGGTGTCATACTTTTGTGCTTTTTTGTTATGACTATTGGATTGAATGGTTAATCATTTCTTTTCAGGACAATGCCGTTTTCATTTAAAAAGAAAAATAAGCGACGTGAAATCCCTAAAGATGTTATATAAGAAGAAAAAATTTGAGAATATCTTGTAACATCGTTTAAACTAAACCATGGTCTGTCAAAACTGTCATGTCAAATATAACATTACAATTTTTTATAGCAATGTTATATAATACTTAAGCATAATAGTATAGTAAAGCAATATCGTACAAATTAAATACAGTGCCCAAACCTCCCGACCACCGGGAGGTTTGGGCACTTTGGACATGTGTTCGAAAATCTATCGTAACTTTGAGACTAATTATAATACCAAAACTTTTCTTAGCAATAATTACTGCCAAATATGTGTGCTCGATATATTTGGAATAAAATTGTGATTATGATAAAAAATAACAGTTTTATTAACATTTATGTAAAAAAGTGCCCAATGCTCCCCTACCTCCCCTACTTATTTTAGGTTCAAATGTTTTTGTACTATATTCAGAGATTTGTCCAATGGTTACTATGACGATTTTATAATCGTCGTTTTAAGAATTAAATCTTATTCTGAATTCTAGTAGTTATAAATCACGACAAAAGAATCTGTGAAAAATGCCCGTGATAATAGCATATACAGACGCTCCGATTTGGTTGGTGCCAACCATCCGACCACGACCAAATCGGAAAGTGAAGAGAGCGGTCGGTCCGACATAATTATTATTAATATTGGTTTGACGTGGTCGGATGCGCCGGCGATCCCGACCAAACCAACTTCCTATCCGATCCAACCAAATTGGAACGTTTGGAAGCTTTGTTCCGACCAAATCGGCTCATTCCATAGACTAATATAGGTAATTGGCTCATTCGCATTCGCAACGCCGCCGGTGTAGGATGTCAACATGAACGCCGAGGGAGTTACGGTCACCGAACGTGACATAATAATAAAGTTACTTGAACTTTATAAAGACTTTCCCTGTTTGTGGGACTTATGTGACAAAGATTACGCTTAATAGAGATGCCAGAAATCAAGCGTATTTGATTATGCTAGAAGTTTTAAAAAACGACGTGTGGCACTCGGCGACTGCCGCGGTAAAGCTATTGCATGCTATGCCTTCAAGCCACACCTCCGCCCGTCGGAGTGGGGAGCGTGAGGTTTTATCGTTACGGAATTTCTCGATTCGGTCCCCGCGCTCAAGGCACGCGATAGAAGCTATACAATAGCTTAAAAAAATTGACAGTGCGGCTACTTTAAAAACATTGAAAAATAAGTTGGACAATATGCGTACATCCTATAACGCTATTTTAACATTTTTCGATAATACCGGTGGCATGAGGCAAGACGTCCGTTTACTACTTCATAGCAAACACAGAGCAAGTAATATAGTAACAGCAAAGTCAACTGACAGCTGGAAGGCCAACCGTCGGACAATCTGTAGCAATGTTGGAATGGTTGCTATGTCGGTTCCAATATGGTTGGCACCAACCGAATCGGAGCGTCTGTATATGCTTTAACGTGAAACATTTTGCTTGTTACTCTTCCATAATTAAAATGTTGTTTTTTATCTTTAGGTTGTCTCGGTTCTGGAGTCTGGATAATCCTTATACCTATTATTTATCAAAGTACGTAGGTAACACAAGAACGTTGTACTACAAGAGGTTTTAATGAAGTGAACAATTAATTTTTATGTGTATAACAATTTATAACATGAAAATATTCTAATAATTGTAAGGAATAGAATAAAATACAATACCGTGGCGTCGCTGTCGCCATGGCCCGGCCAAGGGAGCGGGTTCGAATCCCGCTGGTTAATTTGTCTATTACTAATTATTTTTTTCAAATATCTAACCTATTGCAAATTAATAGTGGATGAACATTTCTGGGTCCTTTATATTTTTGTACTAAAAATTTTTCTAGAAAAGGAATCTTTCTGGATGTTCCTACTAAACCACAGCACTTCCAGAGAAAATCATCTTGAAATAGTAGCATGTGAATGCTACTGGGTTTCGTATGATGAGTGGGGGCACCAAAGGCCTATCCTTTTCTCTATTCCCTTTATCAAACATTTCTTTACCCCTATTCCTTTCAATGTTATTAATACTTTAATATCTAAACTTTGTTTCATGAACGATGCCCCACGCTTACCATTAGCGACCCACGAGCTCCTTTGCCAACAACTTAACATAATAAGGTTTAAGAAAATAAACTATTTTCAATTTGGTATTTTTTTAATATCACAACATTCAATATTTACAAATCCAAATAACTCAGCCCCCGGAATCACAGACACAATAGAAAATCTATTGTGTCGTGGTCAGATCGGGCCGCTCGGGGCTCAATGGGTTAGTATCCATTCTTTAACATTCAATATTTACAAATCCAATAAAGTACAAATTTTAACAATAAAATACATATACATATTATATTTATATACATTTACAAGATGTTTCTTGAAGTATAATTTGCGCATTCAATGTTTGAAGGAGTAAAATTATTCGTTTTCATGATAAATATAACAAACTAAAACTAAAAACGTATAGTACTTCAATTTTACAGATTAAGAAACAAGTATCCTTAGCAATAACCTACAATGAAGATATTAATAAATAAATAAAATATAATATAACTAGATACTCTAAGATCTACCTACCTACATAAATGGTGTTTACAAGAACTGAATTAGAAATACAAATTGAATACATTTCAGTGTCCCGCTCGTTATTATTTATTATTACGAGATATTGGTTATTGTCGGAACCTTTTTTATATCACAATAAACATTATATAAACATTATAAATAAGAGGGGAAGAGATAGATCCTTAATAATCTAGTCCAACATCATTTTATTTCATATTTCATAAAATTCGTCACTTTACGTATAGGTAGTAAGTATACGTATATTTTAAATGCATTAAATATCATACAAATCAGTCATTCTTTTTCCAAATTCATCCAAATATAAATATAAATATATAATCCAAATATAAATATATAAATAAATTTAATCTATTAATTACAATTTTAATTATATTTATTTGTTCTAACCGTAAATGAATTCGTTTATTAAAATACATAATTAAAGTAATTAACTTTGTATAATATAATAAAATACTATTTACACTTATCTGGTACCACATTTACTTACTTATCTAATAATAAAAAAATATCACACATAGTTAAAATCTTTTCACACAGATAAATAAGACGAAGACAGAAAGAGGTCTATTATCTGTTATTTTAAATTTTTGTATCAAGCTCTGGTTTATGGTTACAACTTTTTAGTTCAATCATAGATGGCACAGAGAAAGTTCTTTTACATTTCTCACACACTTTGAAAACTCGTGAGCTGGGTACATTTTCTTTGGGGCGGCTTTCAGATTTCAACCCCTTCTTGCTTATAATTTGGTTTTTGAATGAACCTGAAAAAAGAGATAAAAGTTTTTACATTTATTAATATTCATAATATGGCCACCTAAATGAGATTTATCCAAATGGAGATATAGGAGCAATTGCCATAAAAGAAACGCAACATAAAAATTATGTGTAAAAAAAATTAACTCAGTTGACTTATGCTTTACTAGCTTTCCACCCGCGGCATCGCCCGCGCAGTCAAAGAAAAACCCGCATAGTTCCCGTTCCCGTGGGATTTCCGGGATAAAACCTTTCCTATGTCTCGGGGTAAAAAGTAGCCTATGTCCTTTCTCGGGTATCAAAATATCTCAATACCAAATTTCATGCAAATTGGTTCAGTAGTTAAGGCGTGATTGAGTAACAGACAGACAGACAGAGTAATTACTTTCGCATTTATAATATTAGTATGGATGCAATATTTTCGTAATTAGGTACCTACATAGAATGTTTCGTCTATTTTTTTATATTAATTATTTTGGTGCTCTATGGTAATACCACAAAATATTATTTTAAGGCAAAGGAAATATAAACACAAATTAATGTCTGCAACGCCGTTCCCATGTAATTAAGATTTATAACAGCTTTTCTTTCATTCCCAAGAAAAACAAACTAAAGTTTTCCACCATATTATGTTACAGTTCCTTTTCCTATATTATAACAGGGAGTTAAGATTATTGGCTGGTGTGATAATATTTCATATAAAGGCAACTACCGGAGTTCATAAAACTAGAGGTGGGGTGTCTGGAAAAAGATACAGCTGTGTAGGAACATCGCTTTGTGACTGGTTTATTCGATTCTCTGCAGCACCACTGCATCATTGTTAACTAAAACAAACAAATATTATTGTGAGTTATCAGTTATTATTTTATAAAATATACAAAATTAAAAAGATAAATTTGAAATAGAAATCGTTTAATAAACTGAAATTAACACAATTATTTATAAACCTGTTATTTCCAAAGGGCTTGGGTATGGACAAATAATACAATTTTAATACAAACCTTAAAAGCTTCTCGGAATTTATTCGACATAATGTGGTAGAATATCGGATTAATACACGTGGACAAGTAGTAGAACACTCCAGAAGTGTAGGTCAGGAAATAGTACGCGGAGAGCAGTAGCGGGGATTTGGCTAAATGATTTTCAGCTGTTCCATAAATCGCTACAAGTCTCTGGGCGTGGAACGGCGCCCAACATATAAAGAAAGCCACCACTACTGCAACTGAAAGAAAAGAAAACAATACGTTAAATTTGACTCAAATTATAATTAATTTTCTAAATTTGAAACTTAAGTAAATTTAAACGTGAGTAAATAAACTATACCAATAAATTGGTTAATTATTTCACAAAAACGTGTCATAAAATTATTAAATAACGTCATTTGTTGTTTCTCATATTTAAATAAATTTTACTCAGTGGCGTCGTTATTGATTTACTTAATAGGTTTATTTGTAAAATATTTGAAGACAGCCACTAAATTAGTAATTGACGTAATTGTAAACTCACCTAACATTTTAACGACTCTTTTTGTTGACTGTGTACTGTTTTTCCTCTGAATTTTATGTATGACCCTTTTGTTTTTTGTCATATCTTTACTCGTCCCGTTTTCTTTTGGTACGGTGGGTCTATTCAGTCGCAGTCCAATTAGAGAGTAAAGGACGGTGATGACAATCATCGGCGCAAAAAACAAGAAAAATGTGGACAATTCAAAGGAATGTTCAATTATGACTCTTGTTTGTAAACACATAGTGACGCCTTTGTGAACCCTGATACCGAATTGTAACGCTTGCGGTAACGCCAGTCCCAGAGATGCTATCCACAATAATATCACATGTTTGATTGCGCGTGACAATTTGGACATCTTGTGGGAAACAAACGGATGGCAAATCGCTAAATACCTCTCTATGGTAAATAATGTTATTGTTAAAATACTCGCATTAGTAGATGTCTCTGCGGCCAATCCTCTAATGACACAGAACGTATGCCCGAATACATATGGCCACTTGGACCATATCGAGTACATCTCTTGGGGCATACCGCTAACTAGAAGAAGCAAGTCAGATATTGCTAAACTAAATAAGTAATAATTTGTGGCCGTGTGCATATTTTTGTTTCGTATGATGACGAGACATGTGAAGATATTTCCAAATAGTCCTGTTATGAATATGAGGCTGTATATTATCGTGATAGGAACGACGATAAACATAGAATCCCGCTGAGGTCCGAAAATGAGCGTCGGGTCCACATTCTCGGATACATTGAGAGTTGCATTTGTCACATTGCTCACTGACGTCATTGCAATTACTGTGCTCTAGCAAGGTGTCTATTTGAACGCACATCATTGACTCATCGTTGGTACCATCATCATCTTAACACACGTAGAAACGATGGATGTATCTGAAACAAGGAAAAAGATTTTTTAAATAAATAATAGTAATTATTAACAGTCGTTATTTAATTTTCATATTGATGTTCGGATCGTGTTAACTTGAAACTTGATAAATTCTGCAATCAGCGAAAATTTTATAAAATAGTCAACGATATAACCACAAAAATATAAAAGCTCTTCAGTCTTCATGTTATTTAAACAAGGTTACTTAAAATCATATTATTTTAATAGATGGGATGTTATTACTCAATAACGATTTTCAGGTAAATAAAACATTCTAGATGCGAGTGTAATAATGTATCGAGTTTTCTCATTACAATGAACATAACAGCCTTAGAATAACAGCTATATGAATGTATGAGGTGTTCAGTAATGGAATTACTTTTCGTAGATTTCCGTCCCATTTAAAGAATTACATTAGAATATGATCATAATAAAATAGAACTTGGAAAGAAACAATACTATAAAATCAGCGCATCTATACAATATTATACGTGTCACTCAAGTTAGGTATTTGCAATGTTTGCAAAAAAACCCGGGGACCGGGGTACATTTATTAAGAACCTAATGATTGACTTACGAATTACGTGGCGATAAAACTTTAAAAATTTTTGGAAATTATGTTTACGAGGCATATAAAACTTTTATATTTTTAGAAAATATATTTAATTTCCACGGGGAAATGAAGAAATAATTCAGAACCTTGATAATCACCACAGTATTCCGATCATTTAATATTCAACAATATGGCTGAATTCACTTCGTTTTGGGTATTTATAATTTAACTAGCGGTCCGCCCCGGCTTCGCCCGTGGTACATATTTCGCAATAAAAGGTAGCCTATGTTCTTTCTCAGGGTCTAAATTTGGATTGTCTGTGACAAATTTCATCAAAATCGGTCCAGTAGTTTATGCGTGAAAACCATAGTTACATACATACATAAATATAAACATTTCCTCTTTAAAATATTAGTATAGATTAAATTGGGTATAAATAATTATTTTGTACACTATTACACATGATCATACATTCTAATAATAATTAATAACTGTATTGAAACCTCATTAGATTTGTTGTATTCATTTTATGAATACCAATGGCTATTAATATTGAAGAAAAATTAATATAAATCCATATTATGAATATTAATTATAGGAGAACGTAATTAATTTGTAAATTAAATTGATTATATAGACCAATTCATTGCGTCACTGACAAACAATTAAATATGTATTAATTATTAATTATTATTATTATTTCACTATCGATAAATACTTAGTATTGAGTTGGGGAGGTCACTAAAAAGGTAACTCCGAAAAGGGTTATATATACTTCCTTATAAAACTGAAAATAAATTACTTCCTATATAAATTACGACGAATATTGTAGAACATCATTGTATTATGTAGGTTTAAATTATGGGATTTTTAGAAATGTTTTTCTTTATGGGAACAATGAAAAACGCGATATCATATTTATCTTCGATGTTTGCAGATCATTAAATCTCAAACGTTTCATGTCGATGGAAAGTATTTCAGAAAACATAAAACCTTTTTGTAACATCCTTGTGGTGTAGAAAATAAATATTTTAATACATTGGTTGAAAATTGTTGTAACAGAAATTGTTTTACAACATGTTTTTACTTATAAATAAAAGTCTTTGTTACAGTTAAATTATCTGGCCCGACAAACTTTGTTCAGCCAACCCATATCACTTGGGGTATGAAAATTAGATTACGACGGTCGACCGGAAAGAACTCAGTAAAAAACCTAGTTTTTTATATTTTTTTTTAACTTCTGAACATATTATTTAAGTATTTGTATGACTTTTCAAAAACGTAGCTAAGAAGATAGGGCTGTCTGCAAAGCTATTTCATTCAGTAAAAAGCTTCCTATTTGTATTTTTTTTCTATCCATGGTAAAAGCAGCGTGTCATTAATAAAACTACAATTACAATACCCGTAGGCTAAATTTAATGTAAAAAATATTTAGAATTTTAAAAAGGTGATGCAATCAATCAGACTCGGCAATTAAATCGCCAATTAATATTGAATCTATTTTGCTAATGTATAATTAAAAACGCTGACCCTTAATAATTTTAATTGCAATTAGACACGCGAGCAAACGACTATCGTATAGGAGCTACCAACGTTGACAAGAGAGCATTTTAGTATAGTTGGTTCTTTGATATACTGTTCCTCTTGCTATTTCGGTTAGAGTCCGGGCTGTCTGGCTGGTCGCAGTGGTTGCGTTTATTAGTGCGCATCTTATCTGCACAGGAAAATATCCTTAATTTAAAGTCATTTTTTAACGCGTAATTTTTAATCTTTTGCCTTTAGATAGATCCATGAGACATAATTTTTTTATTGCAAGACGTTTTTTTCGTTGTTAAATAGGTGCCAGACGCAATTTTTTATTTCAAAATCATTAAAATGTCATCGAAATAAGTGAAATTCCATCAACATGAGTCCCCGTGAAGGATATACTATGTATAATATTCATTTTACTATTTACAATTTTCTAGCAACAATCTACCATGGTGCCTCCTTTTCCCAACGAACCTCAAATAGGACGTTAATGTAAACTTGATAAAAACCAAATATCATCAAATTCATATTAATACCCAAAAGTGTAATAAATATGAAACCATCTATTAAAAATATTAGTTTACTAATTATTCAATATAAGTATTAAAAAAGGATAATATAATATAAGTAATAAAGTTATTACTTACCTTTTAAGCGGACTCATGTTGATGTAATTTCACTTATTTCGATGACATTTTAATGATTTTGAAATAAAAAATTGCGTATGGCACCTATTTAACAACGAAAAAAACGTCTTGCAATAAAAAATTTATGTCTGATGGATCTATCTAAAGGCAAAAGATTAAAAATTACGCGTTAATAAATGACTTTAAATTACGGATATTTTCCTGTGCGCACTAATAAACGCAACCACTACCGCCAGCCAGACAGCCCGGACTCTAACCAAAATAGCAAGAGAAACAGTATATCAAAAACCCAACTATACTAAAATGACTTTTTTTAAAACGTTAATAGCTCCCGTACCACTACGATTTTGTTATTATTGAGTTATCGTGTCAAACGCAATGTTATAGGGATGAAGGTTCATAATTGAATTATTTTCAGTAAAATTTCTTGTCGCTTCCTAAGGTGGGTACAGACTGGTGAAACGAAACATGAAATGTATAATTCTGTCTTTCATTGCATGTTCGCAGCAAGCGTGGACGCATAGCGCGCTCTTAACGCGCAGTCACTACGATCCTCCCGCGTTCGTGTTCCTTGCTCCTTTGTGTTCGTTCGAAAAACCGACAAATCACGGATCGCTCCGCGCGCGGCTTGTAATGCTCGTAGCATGCGCGTGAAATGCACATTTCGCGCGCACAAGACGTCCAAACTATGAGAAATTGTTACAAAGTGTGTGTACCTTTCATGATACATTGCAGCAATGTGTACGGTGAATTCTTTCATTGCATGACACATTGCATGTTATACGTTTCACCAGTCTGTACCCACCATTAGAGATATTAACTAGCTTTTCTCGCAAGCATTACCTAGGTATAGTTGTCACACGACAGCGGTACATGTTTCCATTCAACAGTAATTATTACTTGACCAAGCAGTAGGCCCTTCCTTGAGTTATAAAACTCCTAACTCATTCCATCCATCAAAAAGTAAAATAAATATACACAAACGGTTACTTTCCCATGAATTATTAATATCAATACCAATGTTTTATTGCGTATTAAAATTGTATAGCACAAATATAAAGGCTGGCAAAGAGCATAGGTAACACTTTTATAG
Organism: Colias nastes; assembly: GCA_907164665.1. Classification (NCBI taxonomy): domain Eukaryota; kingdom Metazoa; phylum Arthropoda; class Insecta; order Lepidoptera; family Pieridae; genus Colias; species Colias nastes. The sequence goes on from CAJQZM010039680.1 coordinate 49,620, forward strand.
GATCTCGATAACGAAACTCGAAGCTATAAAATAAAAATATGCATCGATCACAAGAATTAAAAATTCGTGTTTGTAACAGCTGTTTATCTGTATAAAATATATGCCTGTGTTGATATAAAGTCAACTTAATATAACAAGAATTTATATTCTGGCGGGGAATTTAATAAGATTAAGCTTATATCAGCTGTGCTTACTTGAAATACTCAGTTATCACATAAAAGCTTTTTTGTCGGAATTTTAGTAGAGCCTTTGTTTTAGATGCATATTTTTTTTGTTTTCAATAAGAATACATAAATAGATAGTTAGATAAGTATTCTATTTTATATCCTATCCTACTATAGTCCTATCCTATCCTTCCTACTAATATTATAAATGCGAAAGTTTATGAGGATGGATGTATATGTATATGTATGTTTGTTACTCTTTCACGCAAATACTACTGAACCGATTACAAAGAAAAATTAGCACACATATGGAGGGTAACTTAGATAAACATGTGCTATAACTTGGATAGGGTTTATCCTGGATATCCTACGGGAACGGGAACTAAGGGGGATTTTCTTTAAAAACGCGGACCAAGTCGCGGGCGGAAAGCTAGTTTATTATTTCTCTTTACTCTTCAACGTTAATTTAAATAAAAAAGTTTTAAATATTAATTATGTAGAAAACCTAAAGAAATATCTACTGTTTCAACACAGTGAAAACGAGGCGAGACAAAATTTATTTAATTATTTTCCTTTTGAAAATTAATTATCAATGATTGAAGTGGCAATTAAAAAGTAACGTTACTAATTCGTCTGCTCTTAAATATTTTTTTCCTACTTTTCAATGGCCCAAAGCCTGCTTCGACGCATGGCCTATTCAATATAACAATTTTTGAATTCAAACCATCATGCCATTACTGAGTTCCTGAAATTAGTTCGTACAAACAAACTATTATAGCCCTAGGTATATCGCCTTTTTAATTTTATTGAACTATAATGTTTTTATAAATCACGACCGACAACATTTACATTTGTAGCCCTTGGTCACACTTTATTGTCACGAGAAACGTGAAATTGCGTCATGATTAGGATAAACTTGTGTTCTAGTAACACGGTTTTATGGACGATAAAGTTTAATGGTCTTAAGAAAAGTTTACGTTAGGGGATTCTTTTGATATTCTTGCACGGAATTTTGTTTAAAGTGAGAGGTTAGCTAGTTTTTCATATAAAGGCGGGAAAAAATGATGTGTAGTGTTAATTTCTAGGTTTCGATCTGTGGTTCGCCACATCCACTTTTCAAGGAGCTGCGTCGGCCGTCGTGCATCGTGATGCTGCCCGCTCTGTTCATCAATTTTAGACATAGCAAAAGAAAACTAGCAATAACAATAGAAAAAATAATATGATCATTTAATTACTAATTAAAAAGCGTACAAATATGTTGTTCAGAATTATTTAATTATTATCAAAAAGCCCTCGCGTAGTTTTTTATCCAGTACATTATTCAACGTCACTTATTTAATTTAGTAATGTTTTATAAAATATTAAATTTAAAATCAAATATTGAAGCATTCCAACTTTCCAACCTTAGTTTTTCAGTTTTATAAAATAATGCGTTCATTCAAACATAGTTCAATCTATCGATAAAATCCCGGAGTTTACATCGTGAATCAGTAGCTCTGAAATATTGAGCTGTCACTTTAAAATGGTTGAATAAGCGTCTACAGGTAAATTAGCTTGGAGAAATTTTTGCGTTTGTAGTAGTGTATGGTCAGCAAATAAAATAAAACAACATTTTATTTTTAGTTTTTATTTTATATATATATATATATATATATATATATATATATTATATAAATATGGGATTTTAAATTAAACTATATGTGTTTCTCCTCTGAAAAAGATGAGACTTTAATTTAATATTTACACATTTAACATACGTATAACTTTTACAAAATGAACATGATTTTACAAAATGACAATGTTACTAAAATGAAAAATTTACTAACCTGAAAAAGAAACGACATTTAAAGTTTAATTCTTTAGTTTGAGAAGTCAAAGGCTTGCCTCGACCATGTTTTAACACTGGAGCCATTTTGAATTAACAATACAAAGTTACAACACTTACACACAAATTAAACACTTCAACAAATATTATAACAATAATAACAAATAATAACAACAATCAACAAATACAAAAGGAGATTGCCCAAGTGACTATGGCACTTGGTATCGCAATCAAACTTATTGTGTCAAGATGAAATATAGCTCAATTTAAAGCTTGATGTTAGTACTTTTAGAAACGATTAAAGTTTTTATATAAATAAGCCGCAGTTCGCGACAATAAAAATAAAACAATAGTTTTATTCAACACTTCAAAAAAATACTTTATCGAGTTTAAACTAACGATGAACGTTAAGTTTTACATTTATTACATAGGTAATATTTTAATTTACAAGACAAATGTGAAAAGTAAATCGTAATAAACATTACCTATTTCAAAATAAATTACGTCGAACATTGCGTCGAACCTTAGCGTCGAACACATTCATTCAAGATTCATTTCAAATAGAAACTATGACATATGACGCAGGACGCTTGCAAGAGAGATAGATATATGTGTCAAAACAAAAACTTTTACTTTTATTTCTATTTATTTGGTATAATTACGACTTAATAGTGATAAATATGATCATTATAAATACAAATAGGAATTAACAATATCACGAACACGTGACACAATTAGTATTTTACCGATTCCATACGTGGTCATACATGTTTCAAAACACAAACTTTTAATATTATTTCAATTTATCCGGTATAATTAAGACTTAATAGTGATACATAATATGATCATTATAAATACAAATAGGAATTAACAATATCACGAATACGTGGCACAACTCAAATTTTACCGATACCACCCGTGGTCATTCTCCTTTTTTTCCCGATACCACCCGTGGTCATTCTCCTTTATCAATTAAACTACGTACATAATAATTATAATTTTTGAATGAAATGTGTGCTTTATGTTCTAACGGTACCAAACAACTGCATTTGGCACCTGCGGACAGCGTAAACTGGTTTATTCTGGTTTTGTGCGTGTTTCCACTTTCCACTATCAAGTGACGATTTATTTATTTGTTTTGTTTCGTAATTATTATGGTCAAATATTAATTATGAAACAAATTATAATGGACACGATATTTTATTGTTTCACGGTAGTCGCCTTGTCGTTTGCTCAAGGACGTGAAATTGAATGATATATTTTTTTTATAAAGTCAAAACCATTTTCTTTCAAATAAAAACTTGTTTTTATTGAAAACAAAAGTGTTGCTAGGAATAAGTATAAAATTAAATAGTAATGTTAGGATATCGAAACATTTTTGTATAGGCCAGAACGATATAGTGGAAACGCGCTCCAAGATCTGAGTAATATACACACCACTACATATGCAAAAATTTCTCCAAGCTAATTTACCTGTATAAATGTTTCTTATTATATTGATGAGAAGATCAATAACTGTAGACAATTTTTTCAAGTAAGCAGAAAACAGTATTAACAATTTTACAGCGTTTTTATTTCAACTAAAAGTCATCCACCACGTGAACTTTTGTTCCATCTTACATTTTTAAATAATTTTCTTGCTATGCAAAACAATAAGTCAAATTCTTACTTTGAACCCTTACAATGTCTTAAAGATCACTTGGGTTTGTTGAAACACTTGGAATAATAACATCAGTAAGGTAAGTGGATATCAAAGAGATACCAAAGGAAATGTTGTCTTTACTCTATATTTTTATTTCAGGAAGATAATTGAATATAGTATACATTTAATAAAATGTATTTTATATTAAATCGTATACGTGCAACTTCAGAATTTTAACTGAGTGTTGCATTGTAATTATTTATTTATATTTTATTATGCAACGTAAATCTTCATGATTGCTTTTCCTATGATTCGTGATATAATAATTTCCCAATTCCAAACCACTAATGAATCATTAAATATTAAACAAATTGCTTATTATTTGGTAAATAAAGACGGGCTATTATGCCACTTAACAATTCAAATAAGTGTAAGAGGAATTATTTTCTCGAGGACAAATTTTGTTCGTCACACCATCTATATGAAGATATTATTAATATTAATAAGATAGTCGTAGTACATTTTCACGTGGTCGTGACTCGTGAGCGTTTCAAATAAACTGCTGTCTGAATTGATTATACTATGCACTACCAAAGTACCAAAGTATTAAATAACGGATTTTGCTTTTATTTCGTATCTGTCTTTAAATATGCAAAGATACAGGTAAATTAGCTTGGAGAAATTTTTGCATATGTAGTGGTGTGTATATTACTCAGATCTTAGAGCGCGTTTCCACTATATCGTTCTGGCCTATACAAAAATGTTTCGATATCCTAACATTACTATTTAATTTTATACTTATTCCTAGCAACACTTTTGTTTTCAATAAAAACAAGTTTTTATTTGAAAGAAAATGGTTTTGACTTTATAAAAAAAATATATCATTCAATTTCACGTCCTTGAGCAAACGACAAGGCGACTACCGTGAAACAATAAAATATCGTGTCCATAATAATTTGTTTCATAATTAATATTTGACCATAATAATTACGAAACAAAACAAATAAATAAATCGTCACTTGATAGTGGAAAGTGGAAACACGCACAAAACCAGAATAAACCAGTTTACGCTGTCCGCAGGTGCCACGTGCAGACGTTTGGTACCGTTAGAACATAAAATTCAAAAATTATAATTATTACGTATAGACCGGGAGATATTGACACAAAATTTCGAGTCATTTGTAACAGGATGGCGGTTCTACAGGGGTCTTAGTACGCAATGACAAAAAGAAAAACGATGGTGTGAACACTGGTACCGGCGGCTTAGTCGCGTGGGCGTTAGTCGAACTCGTCGGAAAAATAGCGAAAGTCAAACGATTTGTAACACAAAAATTTTAGAATTTACCGACAGCCCATAAAAAAGAAGTAGGCGGTAGTGTCATGCCATACTTTTCCGGTGTGACTTACAGCCCGCCATACCGACGCGAATGTGTTGATTTAAAAAAAAACAATTCAACCATTTGTACCAGGCTAACTTTTGCACAGGTAACCATCGTCGTGCAGCTATTTACGAAAATCGCCATGCCATACTTTTCGGACGATTCCAAATGGTCGCCATACCGCCGAAAATCTGCAAAAATTTTTTTTTTCGCCAAACTTTTTGTACCAGTATTGCATTTGGATTTTTGGAGAGTATTTGATAAAATGTGACCATTATTATATTTACCATACTTCTAGTAGGGGGAAAAAGTGCTGCCATACTTGACAAAATTAATTTAGTATTAATTTATATAAGTGAAGATTTCCACCACCTAGATCTTTGAAATTTTGTATTTATATTCGTTGAACCTCAAACTTACAGGAAAAATTAGTGCCATACTGTTACTAATCGTTCAAAATACGAATAAAATCTTACAATAAAAAAAAATCTTATACACATTCGCCACCTCCCACAGGTATGGCATTATCACACTTCTATTTATAATCATTCAGGAGTTGTTGAAAAAAAAAATTTAGGGTGGTACAAATGGTTCGGCGAAAAAAAAAATTTGCAGATTTTCGGCGGTATGGCGACCATTTGAAATCGACCGAAAAGTATTGCATGGAGATTTTCGTAAATGGCTGCACGACGATGGTTACCTGTGCAAAAGTTAGCCTACAAATGGTTGAATTGTTTTTTTTAAATCAACACATTCGCGTCGGTATGGCGGGCTGTAAGTCACACCGGAAAAGTATGGCATGACACTATCGCCTACTTCTTTTTTATGGGCTATCGGTAAATTCTAAAATTTTTGTGTTACAAATTGTTTGACTTCGCTATTTTTCCGACGAGTTCGACTAACGCCCACGCGACTAAGCCGCCGGTACCAGCGTTCACACCATCGTTTTTCTTTTTGTCATTGCGTACTAAGACCCCTGTAGAACCGCCATCCTGTTACAAATGACTCGAAATTTTGTGTCAATATCTCCGGGTCTCGTTTCTTTTTCAGGTTAGTAAATTTTTCATTTTAGTAACATTGTTAATGTAAAAGTTATACGTATGTTAAATGTGCAAATATTAAAATAAAGTCTCATCTTTTTCAGAGGAGAAACACATATAGTTTAATTTAAAATCCCTTATATATATAAAATAAAAACTAAAAATAAAATGTTGTTTTATTTTATTTGCTGACCATACACTACTACAAACGCAAAAATTTCTCCAAGCTAATTTACCTGTAGGTCTATATCATTTATAGCACCTGCAAATTATCGATCAGTGAAACCATAGAAATCTAAATAACAAGACACTAACCATTGAGTGTTATTACTACGTATAGAGGAGACACCACGAACAAAATCTGTGCGCCAAGGCGGCGCGGGGCGGCTAGTGAGTCATAGATTAAGCGATGTCATCGAATCACCGCTATAGAGGCGAAACTTTGTAAATATTTTGCCTATTACTTATCAATTAAGAATAATCAATGTAACAAAAAAAATATATAATTAATCTAATAAATAAATTATTAATAAACTTATCAATTAAAAACTTTTCAATTAAAATCAATCAATGTAACAAAAAAAAAAAATTGACACGTTGGTAATTTATTTTCATATTTTTATGTTTTAACCTTTTTTCAAATAATATCCACAGTACAATATTTTCTAAATGTGTAAAATTATTATTTTCCACTATAAAAATTTACGTCATGTAATATTACTAACTTAACATCTTTCATACCAAATGCCATTTCTTAAATTTTGAGTCTATGACAAATGACGCAAAATGGCGCCCGCCAAAAATTTTGCTCGAACCAAGTTTTATAAATGATTATCTAATTAAATTACCGATGAAAAGTTATTTCTTTGCACTTTGCCGAATTACTTGAATTATTAGTGCAATATCGCAACACACTCGAGGGTATATTTGATGAGTTTCTTGGTTTTTTGCTTTAAAACAAACAAGACATGAACGCGACCATCGCGCTAGAGCGACTGAGTGCAGTTAGGCCATATGACCTATGTTGAGCGGAACATAAGTGATGTAGGCGGTGTCGTCTCCATACGTAGTAATATTAGCTCAATGAGTGAAACAGATGTATCTATGAACGATGCATTTTCCCTTTACCTCACTAGGGGATATGGGCCTTCACTTTAATTTTAACACAAAATTATTGTTACAAGCCTTCAACCATTAATCCTTCATCATTGTAAACTACAACCCGTGAGAACGAAAAGCTTAATAACACAGTAATGTTTCACTATAAAACACTATTTAAAATAATATTTTATATTTTTAACAGCTTGCCACCTTTGATATAAATTTAATAATAATTGCGACATTTACTCAATATTTCGGAGTAATGAATAGATATAATTTTATGATTGACGTGGTATAAATTTTAATTCATAGTCCAGGCAATTTTGGAAAGTCGAAAAGGTCAGCTTTATTTGGTACCGACTTACGAACGCGCGTACCGTGGTGGTCTTTTGGCGCAAGGATATTATTATGAAAACTTTAAACTATGATATGTTAATACGCAAATAAATAATTTATTTTGAATAATGGAATATATGGAAAAATTAAGAAAAACTGTACGAAAAAAAACACTCGTATTGTTTGAATTATTACATCATTGTCGTAAAATATGAGTAATATTTACCCCAAAAGTGTTGCTTATTCAAAACCGTAGGTATAGGTAAGATAAGTGGGTAATTCCTTTTGAAAATGTTTTACATTGTAACTTTTGATGCAAAAAGATACCATACAAATGATACAACGGCTATCATAAACTCCAATGCTCGTTACGTATTTCAGTTAAGTAAAATATGAAATCATTTTTTCAGGAGTTTACTGTGTTTTTTATAGTAATTAAAGTTTTAAATTGTTTTATTAGTCTAATATGTAGTTAGATATTTCAAATTTTATGATATAAACAATTAAAACAATATTGTATTGTAGTTGGTTATCGAAGCATTCACATAGGTTATGCCCACTACACAGTACATAATATAGGTAATGCAAGTAGACAATAGACAATAGACAAACATTTATTCACAAAAATAACACATTATTACAACTGACAATCACAATACTTAACATAGAAAAAATACAAATAAAAAAAACACAAAACACATAACTATGACAATTTAATACATAATAAATAAATAAGTAAATAGGTTGCTAATAAGTGTTATGGCTGTGAAAGGGTCCTGGCTCAGCATATGTCATGAGTCGGCTGACTCATGACGCTGTTTATTCTGCCAGAACCCAGAAGGCAGATGGAACCAAAAAAAGGAAAAAAAAAGAAAAAACTTAAACCAGAAATAAATAAAAAATAATGTAATAGGCAGTATAAATAGATATAATATAATATTATTTAATGTGGTATTATTTACAAAGATTTAAATGCAAGGATGAAAGAAAGTTGGTATATACATACACACACATACATTTTAAAAGTCACAAGAAGATCAGGACAGAAGAGTAATTAAAAAATAATGTTTATACAAGTGCAATATGGAATGAATAATAAGAGGGATACAAAGATAGATACAGTGCGGCTTACGGGGAAAGAAGCTGAAGCGACATGAGATACTTTTTGTATGCACGTCGGAAGCTAAATTTAGTCTGCAGACATTTAATAGGAGGTGGTATGTTGTTCCAGCATTTGGTAGCAGCGTATCTGAAACTCCCACGGAATGCTGCAGTTTTGTGTGACGGCACTGACAACTCCTTGGTAGTAGGTATTCATGTCTTCATGATCGAATTTAGGTATATAATAACATATTGCTAATTGAGTCGTAACGACAATAGAATTACGTCTGATTGGGTGCGAGGGTGGTTATTGAAAGTAATTCAAAACATAACTGCGATTCATACAAAGTAATTGGATGAATAACGATAAATCAGCTATCTTAAGTAATTTAGAAATACAATACACGTCGTAGAGAAGACGATGAACCTAGGATTTGGAAACTTGTTTACGTTTTTGTAATAGAACACTGATAAATTACTGTGAAACATAACGACTACCTACCTTAAAAACATGCTTTATACAATTTTAATTGCTTATTGCTTATATCAGTTTTACAAGATTAAAAACTTACATACACAAAAATTTAACATCATCTCATAAATTTAACGAGTCACTTCACTCGTATTGTATTTAAATTAAGCAATGTCACAACCAATTTTAAACTAAGGTCAAAGGTGCAATTTTTTCATTAATTCTCCTGACTAAACACTTAAATGCATAACCATAAATATATTAGGTGCGAATAAGAAATTTTATTAGGTACCTATGTTTAGCACAAGAACAAGGAAAAAAATTGCCTAAAAGATTTCGTAATTTGCAAGTTTGAGTCGAACAACTCGAATCATACAGACGTATATTTTGGTTCAGTGAATGATTTTATTCCACTCCGGTAATTGAATGGTTATTTATTGAAATTCAACGATGTGGTTTTTTAAAAGTTCATGTTCCTGACTTATATTTTATAACCTTCCTTATTCTTAATCTGTTAACTACGCCGCTCGCTAAGCCTCTTTTATGATATTACTTAACTAGTATTTTTTATTAATTAATTCAGGGATTTTTGTCATAAATAAAAACTATCAACGCATCGTACCTTACCTATTCAAGGTGAATAAATAATGAAATTTAAAGGGTATAAAGTCTGATAGACAGAATTAATTAACATATTATTTTATGAAGTAACAGGCGATTCAAACACATTGATTTGCAAGCAAACATACAGCAATCGTTTAAAATCAAATTAAACCGTTGTTTAATTACATTCCCTAGGTCCTAGTTGTTAAATTCCTCCAACTATTTCAACTTGATAAAGGACATTGGGCACAATCTGACCCGTTTTGTGAAATGCGCGTACAAAAACCAAACTAGGTTTTAATTTTTAAGTGAAACCCCACTTTCAATAAAATATATTTTTTTTCTTTATATACTATGGGAGTAAAAAGTTACAGTACAATAAAAAATCTATGTTTTTGTGAGATATCCTTACACGACATCCTCAATTATGAATTGAATCACTGGGTACATTCGACCAGACTAATCGCTAATTATCGATTGCGAATTATCTGCTGAACGCACCCAAAAATTCGATGACTTTCAGCGACTTGCTAGCAATCGGACACCGTTTTTTTTTTTTTTTTTTTTAATCATAAAATAAAAGTTTATTTTTAAGTACTTAGTTTTTTTTCCATAGTCCCTACATTAATATTTGATTAACAGTAATAATTGATGACGCAAAATAATGAAAAGTTATTCGCTCGCTCGCTCGCTTCAGCCGTGGGACGTCCACTGCTGGACAAAGGCCTCCCTCAAGGATTTCCAGTACGACCGGTCACCGGCGGCCTGCATCCAGCGGCTCCCTGCCACTCGGACCAGGTCGTCTGTCCATCTTGTGGGAGGTCGTCCCACGCTTCGTCGTCCCGTTCGTGGCCTCCATTCCAGAACCTTTCTGCCCCAACGGCCATCGGTTCTACGGGCTATGTGCCCCGCCCATTGCCACTTCAACGTGCTAATCCGGCGAGCTATGTCGGTGACTCCGGTTCTCCTACGGATCTCCTCATTTCTGATTCGATCTCGTAGGGAAACTCCGAGCATAGCCCTTTCCATAGCACGTTGGGCGACGCTGAGCTTGTTCACAAGGCCCAGGGTTAGAGGCCACGTCTCTGTTCCGTAGGTCATCACTGGTAACACACACTGCTCGAAGACTTTAGTCTTCAGGCACTGAGGGATTTTGGACGAAAAGATGTTCTTTAACTTCCCGAACGCTGCCCATCCGAGTCGGATTCTACGATTGACCTCCTTCCCGAAGTTGGACCTGCCTAATTGGACGGTTTGTCCGAGGTAGACATATTCGTCAACAACTTCGAGAGTAGAGTTTCCAACAGAGACTGGAGTGGGCACAACATGGACATTCGACATAATTTTCGTCTTGTCCATGTTCATGCTAAGGCCCACTTGTTGTGAAACTCTGTAGAGGTCATCGAGCATTGCATTAAGGTCTTCCATGGATTCTGCCATGACTACGATATCATCGGCAAAACGAAGATGAGAGATGTACTCGCCATTAATATTGATGCCAAGTCCTTTCCATTCCAACAGTTTGAAGGCATCTTCCAAAGCAGCGGTAAAAAGTTTGGGCGAGATCACGTCGCCTTGTCTGACACCGCGCTGCAATGGGATTGCCTTTGTACACTGATCTTGTACTCGGACTGACATGGTGGCGTGACATGAAAAGTTATTAATAATATGTAATTAAAAAGATAATTATTAATAAAAAATATATAGACTTGGATAATACATTTTTTTTTATTCCTGACTGACAGTACCCACATTAATGCGACCCATACTATCGTAAACTAGAGACATTACTCTGTCTATTCCACCCTATTTCATTTCTGTACAGCGTGGGTATAGTTTTCATACTATGGTGCCCAGTGACCTTTAAACTCATCTGTGGTTATACCAAAGCGGAGTATTGCATTTGATTTTTTTATTGAGAATATAGATTAGCATATAGCAGATATTCGTTCTATATGCTTTTCATTTCCTGCGCAAATATTACCAAATTAATAACATAATTAAGGTAACACTAATTCTGTTTGCTGGTGTGTATGTTTATATGCTATACGCGCTCTACAATTGATCAATAAAAACAATAAGCACCTATAAGTATAATAAAATGAATACATGAAATTAACAATTAGAAACGACATGTAAGACATGAATAAAAGAATACAAATATGTTTTCAATAACCGGAGACAAAGAACAATTTTTTATGTTTTTGCAGATATTTTTTGTGCATCTGAAAAATAAAAATAATTTAGAATGGCAGGCTTTACAGGATTGAAAAGAGAGTACTTATCAAAATTTGTTTTAGTATTCGTGGATTATTTTAGCCACATTGAATAGTAGCCCACTAATCCACTCTCCGGAGTTTGGACAATCATCTATCTTAAGATATAATACAGCCAATGTGTATCGGGATTAACCTAAATGTAGAAAATCGATACAGTTTTTATGGTAACCTATTTACACAGTGAAATATGTTCTGTTTTTTTTCTTTTATATGAGTAAGTATTTTTTATTAAAAGTTCTTAGTATTTTCGGAGGTTAGGTTATTTCTTGTTATTATAATAAAATATATTATATTTTTAGAAAACTATCAATATAGGACTTTACTCACTATTTGTTACTTCATTCACTCATTTAGTTTTTATTTTCGCTTTATATTCTAAAACTCTTTATAACTAGGTTAATTTTAATCATTGTGTATGGAAATCGATGTTAACTACGTTTTTTTTTAAATAAATTCAGCGCTAAAAATTCGACGTTATAATTAAATGACAATTGATGATGAAGATGAACCTTAACACTGTTTTGTAAGTATATGTATTATTTATGTATGTATGTATATTTATTGTATTTATATGTATGTATGTATATTTGTTGTATATATATGTATGTATTGTATGTATATATTTATATGTAGTACTTTATATATTTGTATTAAAATTCAACTTTCAGTTGTGCACCACCTACTCCGTTTCTCTGCAGCTTTCCTTTGCTTTGGTTGTCTGGCAGAAATCGCTCGAAGCGATAAGACCGCCTTCTGTACTTGTTCTGTACTTTGCTGTATAATTGTTTTATCCTCTCTTTTTGTGTACAATAAAGAGTTTTTATTATTATTATTCTGTTTAAAGATCTCGGCTCCAATTGTCGCCGGGGTTAATGGTGTTCACGGGCCTAAGCCAAGTGAGCATCATTTTCGTCTACTATATGTGTTGTGTGTATCGGTGTACTAAATTGGTCCGTTTGTAGAAATTTTCTCGTTATCCTGCAAGTGTTTAATATGACGGCTTTTTGTAGTAAAATGAATAAAGATTTTGGAAGATCGAGTGATTTTACGGCTTGATGAAGTTGAGTTGGTACTATTCCAGTCGTAGATAGGACTATGGGGATGATTGAGACTTTACGTAGATTCCACATACGTGTAATCTCATCTTTTAGCTCTAGATATTTATTAATTTTGTGTGATATAGTTGATTGGATGTTGTGTGTGTTAGGGATGGCTATGTCTATTAGGTATGCTGCTTTATTTACTTTGTCAATCAGGGTGATATCCGGTCTATTATAATGTACTGTTCTGTCTGTAAGTATGGCTCTATCAAAATAAAGTTTGTGATTACAGTTTTCTAAAATTGTCTCGGGGATGTATTTGTAATATGGCACTGGTGTTTTGTCTATAAGGTTGTGTTTTATAGCGAGTTTTTGGTGTATTATATTTGCAATCTGGTCATGTCGATGCTTATAATCTGTTTGAACTATTGCACTGCATGCACCTGTGATATGCTGGATGGTTTCTGTGGAGTTGTGGCATTTTCGGCAAATATCTTGTGTAGTTGGTATTTTCATTATATGCTTTCGGTAGTTGCGTGTTTCTATCACTTGATCTTGGATAGCTATCATAAACCCCTCCGTCTCTGGGAAGAGTTCTCCTCTTCTAAGCCATTCGTTTGACGCTAGTTTGTCAACATGCTGTAGGTTCAGATCGTGGTAGTGCCTTCCATGAAGAGGTTTACGAGACCAGTCATTATGTTTTGTAGTTTTGTTCACTTGTACTTCGTTAGTTTGAGTGAGTTGACTATTGAGGTTCAGTGGAGTTAATTTTACATCGTTCTTGACTATTGCTTTATGCAGATTAGATGAATTTATTTTATGATGAAAGTATGATCTGAGGCCTGTTATCTGTTTATTGTGCAAGTTGATAATGTCTATAAGTCCTCTTCCGCCTTCGTATCTTGGTAAAGTAAGTCTCTGTATACAAGATCGTGGGTGATGTTTCCTATTATAAGTCATTGTTGTGTTAATAAGTCGCTGTAGAGATTTAAGTTGTGTTTTTGACCAGTTTATTATACCAAATGAATAAGTGAGCACAGGGATGGCATACGTATTGATTGCTTTTATGGTATTTTTTGAATTTAAATTTGTCTTTAAAATTGAATTTAATCTATGTTTGAATTGTTGTTTCAGTTGGTCTTTAATCTCTTTCTGGGGTATTTGTCTCGCCTGATGATATCCTAGGTATTTATACATCTCGTTTTCTTTTAAAGGTTCTATTAGTTGTCCATTTTGTAGTTCGTATTGATGTCCATAATATTGTCCTGCGCGTATCGAGTTAATCCTACATTTATCAATTCCAAACTTCATTCCGATATCATTTGAGAAACGTTCAGTAACTTCAGCCAGCTGGTCTAATTCTTCTTGGGTTGAAGCATATAGTTTGATGTCGTCCATATACATTAAATGATTAATATTATGTTTTTGTTCTATTTGTATGTCAGTCTGTTGGTCAGTATTTATGTATATAGCAGGGTATCCAGCATCTTCTTTATTTAGGAGATTAGATAATGGGTTGAGAGCGAGGCAAAACCACAAAGGACTTAATGTGTCTCCTTGAAATATTCCTCGTTGGATTTTTATGGTATCAGTCTCTATTGTAGAAGCAGATGTATTTAGTCGTAATCGTGTTGTCCATTTTGTTATAGTGGATTCTAAAAATGAGATTATTGTTGGATGGATTTTATATATTTTAAGTACTTCTAGTAACCAAGAATGAGGCACGGAGTCGTAAGCTTTTTGGTAATCAATATACATACTAAAAAGATTTTGTTTTTTCTGCTGCGCCCGTCTCAAAATTACAGAATCAATAATTAGTTGTTCCTTACAGCCGCGACTAAATTTTCGGCAACCTTTTTGTTCTTCCGTGAGTAAATTATTTCTCTCTATGAACTTATAAATTACTTGTGATAAGCAAGCTGTGATGATTTTATAAATAGTTTGTAAGCACGTAATTGGTCTATATTTAGCAGGATCTCTTAGATCATTTGGATCTTTTGGAATCAGAAATGTGATTCCTTCAGTTACATATTTAGGTATAGTTTCTGGATTAGTAATAAAATTGTTTATGTAAGAATGTAGGTACGGGTGAATATGGGTGAATTTCTTATACCAATAATTGTGAATATTATCACTACCAGATGTTTTCCAATTATGAAGTTTATTTATAACGCTATTGAATGTTTCTAAAGTTATAGATTCAAATGACATCGGTTCTGCATTGATATTATTTGTTTCTGTTTCTATCCATTCAGCTTCTGTATTATGTAGTGTAGGAGATTCCCAAATTTTGGACCAAAATTGATGAAATTCATCTATATGTGTTTGCATGTGTATGTCTGTAGCTTGTTGACCTTGGTTAGTTGTTGTTGCTTTAAGTGTTCGGTAAAATTGTTTTTCGTTATTGTTGAACTGATTATTTTGATTCTTGCGTTGTGTACAAGTTTTATATCGTTTTAGTCGGCTACAAGCCACCGCCAATTTCTGTTTGAGAGTATCTAAAAACTGATTTAACTCTGTGTTAGGATCTTCATGAGTCGTATGTATCTTATAATAAGCTAAAATATTGTGTACGTGGTTACTCAGCTTGGTATTTCTATGTCCTCTAATATATTGCGTAAGTCTCCCAATTTTTGCTCTTAAGTCTTCTATTTTCTTTTCAAGTCTGATTTGCCATTTAGGTTTACGGTGTGAGTAAGAATTACGTGTTTGTGTACCAGATGGGATAGTTATTTTACTGCCATTTAATTTTGCAGCCGTCCAAGCTGCACTATATAAGATCGTCTGAAATGTATCGTATGTAGTGTCGGATTTTATATGTATTGGTAATGTTTTTGTGTTTATATAGTTAACAATAGAAGCTAATTTTTTTGACGTTTTCTGTTTGGGGATATACTGTCTTTTCGTGGGTTCTAGTTGAAGGAAGTATTTTAATGCTGTATTGAAAGTATTATTTATATCAGAGCATTGATCATGGTCTGTTACTGTTACTTCATCCTGTTGATCTGTTAAATTAATTTGTGCATTAATATTAGTATTCACATTATGGTTTGTTTCAGGTTCAGAATGGCTAAATGTTTCTATATTGTTTGATTGTGTTAAGTCTTGTTCTATATCTGGTGTTTGTGTTTCGATGTTAGATGATAAGGTGTATTCGTGAACCATTTCTGTTTGATTTTGAGCGATTGATTTATTAGAACGTCTTTGTTGAGATTGTAACTCCTTGTTTACTTCTTGTTTAATTTCGTTTAACCTTTTTTCTGTAATATATCTACCTTTATTGTTAATTATGAGTCGTCTTTGGTCTGCTACTCTTTATTCAGTCACATGTTCAGCTAAATGGGGGAACGTTTTAATGAATTCACGATACATGGTTGTTCTGTACATTGTTAGATTGGTTTCAAGATTAGTTACTCTAAAATAAGATCTCATTATTGTTTCATTATGTTCTGTAGTCCATCTCATTCGACGACCAGGCTGCAAGGTACTATTGGGGATTATCAAATCTTGAGTGAGGGAATTTAGATTTGCTGTAACTTCTGCTTTAATCTCATTGAGAACAGTTGTTGGAAGTAGTTTATTTCTAATTATAGCTCTATATTGATCGCCTAATCTTTGCCTTGAAACATTCATATCCGGAAATTTTTGAAGGAATTGGTTATGCAAAGGTTCAAGATATCCTTGTCTAGACGTATCTAGTTTAGTGATAATTAAGTAGTTACGATATATAAATTTATTCATTTCTTCCGTCCATGTTCGTCGGTTTGTGGTAGGTTCTTCTGTTATATTCAATGTGTTATGTAAACATGATGAAGATTCTATTATGTGTATATTATTATCTATTCTATTGATGTGTGTAATTTGTGTAGTGTTGGGTATTTGAGAATCTGATTTTAATATATTTTTTACTTCCTCTCTTATATCGCGGAGTGTATCATCCTTTAGTAGTTTGTCTCGTATTATAGCCCTTTTAATTTCACCTATTTTTTGTTTAGTGACCTGTATATGATTATATTTTGCTTTAAACTGAAGATGTAGTTCAGTCATATAACGTTTTTTCGTTTCTAATTGAGTAATTAGTAGGTATGTACGCCAAATGAATTTATACATTTCCATATTCCATTTTTGACGCGTACGTTGGTTTTTGCCTATGATGGGAGCAAGCTGATGGCTATTAGCCTCTTGTTCAACATCACAGGTAATTTGAGAAGAGGTAGATGTGGGTGATGAGCAGTTTGATAGGCATTCATACGAGTGCAGTGACGATCTTGGTGATTCAAAAAGACTACGTGTTGATGTAATACTAATATCGCTTGCTTCTTCGGTGTCCATATTCATAGCTGAAGTCGTTTGACGGGAAATCGACGCCACCCGGAGATTCTTCGCACCCCTGGTCCTAGTCCTAGGCCAGCTACCGTCTGTACCGGAACTAAAACTAGGGCCGCCGGGAACTTGGGGCCATTTTTTAGAACTTCTTGTATTCATCATTTTTATAAATATTCAGAAAATGTTTTTGTATGTATAATGTTGTTTTGGGACCGTTGGTTTAAGAAGGGTAAAAGCTGGGATGTTGTGTAGCGGTATCGTTTCACCATACTATGCTTCTTTGCATTGGGGTTATAACCATGATGTTCTTGGTCAGATTGTATCCAGGGACAAGCCTTCCTGTAAGCCCCCCCACCACGACAAGGTGGTCCCCTGGGGGGGTTATTATTATTATTATTAAATGCGCAACGTTAATCAAATTGCCTGTTGAAATAATGACAAGGTAAAATGTTAATAAAAAAGCAAAAAATACTTATTTCTGAACGTAAAATTAAGATATTTCACCAAGTTGCGTTAAATGGGAAAAGCTTTACAAATATTATATTATAGTCAATCTTGAAGGTACAATGAAAGAGATTATAATTTATAACATCAGATCAGAAACAAGTGGGAAACAGAATGAATTGTTTTGAACAGTGTTCGTGTGATGCCGTAATTAGGTTACGTAAAGAATTTCAGTTCACAATTAAATGCAGATAACGACTATTAGGAGGCAATAGCAATAAATACCTACTTAATGAGAAAATTAGACGTGATTCTAACTATTATAATTTAGCAACTCAATTGTTCCAACTTTCATTTCATTTTAATGTTACAAATAGATAAACTATTATACAAATTAACGTAAAAAGTATATTCATCCATTGATTTCAGGATTATGAAATACACGCAGAGCTGACAACGGTACCTATTCCTTTGCAAAATACATATTCAATATTGAAGAAGTGTCATAACTACATAATTTTTATCTACGTACGTAATAGCTGGTCTGGCTATCTTGGGACAACAGATTTCAAAAAATATCTTCTTCAAGAGTGGTACAAAGTAAACTATAGATATTGTGGGTTGGTAGATAGTTGTGTCCTAGACATTTCATTATAATGAAAGAGGATCGTAATCGCAACTGATTTAAACTTTTCTTAACACCTCCCTGCCTCTCTATGTTCCATTGAAACTTCGCTTTTATCTCATTAGAACATTTAACTCTGTTATAAAAAAATCATCCTTGTTATTTTGTTATTAATAATGAAACTTGAAAACGTTACAAACTTTTTATTTTAAATTTTTTATTAATGGTTGTTGATATAATATTAGAAATAACAAGAAAATCTTAATCATAATATCCATGCGGGAAAATCGTACGCAGTCGATTTATTATAATATGTCTATTTTGGCAAACGGAAAATAATTATTATTCTTCTGAAAATATTCCATTCCAATTTAAATTGGCTCTGCACATCGATGTTTATAAGTCCTAAATCGAATTTATTTTCCATTACAGAGTCTGACTAGCATTTCTTCTGTTAAAAAATTGTTGATTGAAAAGTAATCTCTATAGATTACTTGTAAAAAAGAAACTTTGATCCACGAACATTGAATATTGCAGAAAATGATGCAAAATTAAATTTAAAATTTCGTGACCTCAGAAGATTTTTCCCTAACTTTTGTGTTGAAAACTATAAAGGTTAGTACCTACTTATTCAGTGCAAAATCTAATGTAAATGTAAAACACTATTAATTATTACCTTTATTATGTTAAATGAATGAAGGAGTAAGACCGGTTTGGATACATCCTTGTTATGTTGTCCTTAATCCACAATTGAAATGCAGTTAAGAATTAGGTTTGTAATTCACAGCAAAAAATCTATGATAATATGATATTTTATATTTGCTCAAAGGTATTATTTTTATTATACAGTGAAATAATGAGTTGTTTTGACATTATATTTTGATGATAATGATTTTCAATTAGTTACTTATAGAAGTATCCTTTATTCAGTTTCATTTTTATTAGAATTTTGGCTTATAGATGAAAGTCATATTCGTGATCTTTAATTCCCCAAAATACTTAATATTATTTATTATTATATTAAATAGTGTATTATTATTTATTATTAACAATGATTTTAGTCGCAATTTAATCCATTAATTATTGCCAATGAGACATGTATCTATACAGACAGATGAATCTTCTACATAGAAATTGCACTTGCATTTTGGTAGAACGAAAACAATCGGTCATTACCTATAGTAAAACAGGTAAATATGTTAGGTTTTATTTTAAAGGACGTATGGTTCTCAATTTTATTAGTATTAATTTAAACGGTCAATAAATATAGATGTTTCATAATGTCTGGAATTTGGCCACGTTGCTACGCAGCTCCAGGTACATAAAAGCGTTAATAAAGTTTGTAATGTTATTATGTCTATTTTTGCACCAGTTGCGTACACTGTACAGCCTATTGCTGATTACTATTCATTACTCATTTAAAAGCAGATTTTATTTTTAAATACCTATCTTTTGCAATTTTCAAATAACAATATACCTACGTGCGTATCTGTATTTATTGAACTTATCAATAATAATTGCTCAAAGGTTGAAATCTTGGAAAAGATATTTCCAATCTCCTTCGATTGTTGTCCTTGCATATTCTGGGAAGTTATGACAAATGCTTTTTATAAAATTACGAATTAGGTTGTTACTTGTTTTTCTTATAATAATACGAATTGTTACTTGTAATGTGCTATTTTGTATGTGGACGAATAGTGGTTATTACCTTTACCGTGTTATTTTTATCTGAAATTTAAGATAAACAAAATGTAATTCAGTCTGTGTTGAACATTTAATGATTGCTTCTTTTATTTCTTTTTTACGTTCTCGAGATTTAGACAGCTTTATGTGGACAAACTTTTGTAAGAAATAATATTATATTTATTTTTATCAAACTCTATCTAGATTAATTAATTAAATGATTTTGAAACTTTTTTCCCCGCTTTAGGTTAATTAATTCCCACTAGAAAGTGATTTCAAGATACCTTTTCAAGGAACATATATTTTACTTTACCTATATAAAATTAATTTACCCTTGTATTCGTTTAAATCGTTTATAGTTCATACCATTTAGATAATAAATTTCTCATTTATATTTTTCATTAGTATGCTATAAAACAAAATATCAAAAACATACTTCACGTTACTTCACAACTTACACTATATCATCATAATTCATAATTCATAATAATTCATAATTCATAATTCATAATTCTTTATTTACGTTAAACATGGTATTTTTAGATGTTACATTTTTACTTATAGTAGGTACAACATGTTTAGCCGTCATTAAAAAACAGCATGCAAATTTTATAATTGTATATAAAACAATGGGTCCAATTAAATTATCAAATGTTAATTACAAAATTATTACTTATATCATATAAATTAGCTTGTCAATTATAATTTTATTTCTCGTCATCAAAAAATTCTTTAATACTGTAGAAGGACCGATTAGTTAGCCATTCTCCTAATGCTTTTTTACATAATTTGCCATTATTATTTTTAAATTTATTAGGTACGTGATTATAAATTTTAATACACATAAAAATACAATTTTTGTTATACAACTTTAGTCGAGGATTTTCATCTAAAATAAGTTTATTAGGATCCCTACG
>CAJQZM010039681.1:0-50486 GCA_907164665.1 Colias nastes
TCGTCGTCGATCATCATCAGCATGCCGTCGCGCTCCAGCACCGGGCGCTCGGCCGCCAGATACAGCGGAACGATCTCAATATTTTCCAGATAGATGTACTGCCAGATATCCAGCTCGGTCCAGTTGGAGAGCGGAAAGACGCGAATGCTTTCGCCCTTGTTGATCTGGCCGTTGTAGTTGTGCCACAGCTCCGGACGCTGGTTTTTCGGGTCCCAGCGGTGGAAGCGGTCGCGGAAAGAGTAGATACGCTCTTTGGCGCGGGATTTCTCTTCGTCACGGCGCGCGCCGCCGAAGGCCGCATCAAAACCGTATTTATTCAGCGCCTGCTTCAGCCCTTCGGTTTTCATGATGTCGGTATGCTTGGCGCTGCCGTGCACGAACGGGTTGATACCCATCGCCATCCCTTCCGGGTTTTTGTGCACCAGCAGCTCGCAGCCGTAGGCTTTGGCGGTACGGTCACGAAACTCGTACATCTCGCGGAATTTCCAGCCGGTATCCACGTGCAGCAGCGGGAACGGCAGCGTACCCGGATAAAACGCTTTACGCGCCAGGTGCAGCATGACGCTGGAATCTTTACCGATGGAGTACATCATCACCGGGTTAGAAAACTCGGCGGCCACTTCGCGGATAATGTGGATACTTTCCGCTTCGAGCTGCCGCAGGTGAGTAAGTCGTTTTTGGTCCATAACCGTTCCTTAAGCCAAATTTATAACAGAAGCGCCAAAGCCTTCTGTGTCGGTTGTGTGTTGGAACCAGGCGAGCGTGCTGTGCAGCTGCACCACTTCTCCCACCACAATCAGGGCGGGCATTGGGGCGTCTTTCGCCAGGGTTGCAAGGTCTTGTAAAGTGCCGATGGCGACATGCTGATCGACGCGTGTCCCGCGGGAGATCACCGCTACCGGCGTCGCCGCATCGCGACCGTGCTGAATAAGCTGTTCGCTGATGTCAGCCGCTTTCATCGTGCCCATATAAATCGCCAGCGTTTGTCGGCTCTGGGCGAGATGCGACCAGTCAAACGGCGTGCTGTCGGCTTTATAGTGCCCGGTCACAAAGGTCACGCTCTGGGCGTAATCGCGATGGGTCAGCGGAATACCTGCGTAGGCCGTGACGGCAGACGCCGCCGTAATGCCGGGAACCACCTGGAACGGGACGCCCGCTTCGGCTGCCGCCTGCAACTCCTCGCCACCACGACCGAAGATAAACGGATCGCCCCCTTTCAGGCGCACCACGGTTTTGCCCGCTTTCGCAGCGGCAATCAGCATTTGATTGGTGTCGTGCTGCGGCACGGAGTGCTCGCCGGCACGTTTGCCGACGCAGATTTGCTCCGCGTCACGGCGGATCAGCTCGCGAATACCGTCGGTGACCAGGTGGTCGTAGAACACGACATCCGCATCCTGAAGAACCTGGAGGCCACGCAGCGTGAGCAGCCCGGCATCGCCCGGCCCGGCGCCCACCAGAATGATCACCCCGCCCGTACTGCCGGGGTTATCCAGTTCGTCTTCGAGGATTTGTTGCGCCGCCGTCTCGTTACCGGCCTGCATCAGGCTGGCAAAGCGGCCGCGAAACACACGCTCCCAGAAGCGACGGCGTTCCGTCACGCTGGTCAGACGCGTTTTCAGATGGTTGCGCCAGTAGCTGGCCTTCTCCGCCATACGTCCGAGGCTGGTCGGCAGCAGCGCTTCGATTTTTTCTCTCAGCACGCGCGCCAGCACCGGGGCGGTGCCGCCGGAGGAGATCGCCACCAGCAGCGGCGAGCGGTCGACAATCGACGGGAAGATAAATGAACATAACGGCTGGTCGTCTACCACGTTCACCAGGCGGTGACGGGCCTGGGCTGCGGCGGAGATTCGGCTGTTGAGCGCCCGATCTTCGGTTGCCGCAATCACCAGTACCACGCTGTCGATCTGAGACTCTGCAAAATCCGCCTCTGCAACGATCTGCACCTGCGCCCCGGCGCGTTGCAGGAAGGCGATTTTGCGATCGGCAATTTCACCCGTCCCGACAACCAGTACCGGTCGGTCTTTTAAGGCAGCAAAAAGGGGGAGATAGTCCACAGGCAACAACTCACTAACAACCACGAATAAAGGGACTATAGGGGGCGGCTTAGATCGAATGAAATTACGAATTGGAATGAGTAGTTACTCAATGGAATAACGCCGTGGAAAAGCAAATATCAAAAAGTGCTTAACACGCGAAATTTCGGGCATTTAAGAGCAATTCAAATTGTGTCTACCCGATCACAGTTTCATACTATGCGGGTTAAAATTTTGCTCTGTTTTTAAGGACTCACTATGTTTTCCGCAATGCGCCACCGATTCGTTGCCCTGGCGCTCGGCGTTTGCTTTATCCTTCCGGCTCAGGCAAAAAATCCATCTTACGGTGAAATAGCCAGTATGCAGGCGCGGCATATTGCGACGGTCTTTCCGGGCCGTATGACCGGAACCCCAGCCGAGATGCTCTCGGCAGACTATATTCGTCAGCAGTTTGCGGATATGGGCTATGAAAGCGACATTCGCGCTTTCCACAGCCGCTACATCTATACCACTCGCAATAAAACGCAAAACTGGCATAACGTAACTGGCAGCACGGTTATTGCGGCGCACGAAGGAAAGGCGGCTGAGCAGATTATTATTATGGCGCACCTTGATACCTACACGCCGTTGAGCGATGCCGATGTCGATAATAATCTCGGCGGGCTGACGCTTCAGGGACTGGATGATAATGCGGCGGGTCTGGGCGTGATGCTTGAGCTGGCCGAACGCCTGAAGAATATTCCGACGAAATACAGCATTCGCTTTGTTGCGACCAGCGGCGAAGAAGAAGGAAAACTCGGCGCTGAGAATCTCCTTAAGCGCATGAGCGCTGAGGAGAAGAAAAATACGTTGCTGGTGATTAACCTCGATAATCTGATCGTGGGGGATAAGCTCTATTTTAATAGCGGACAGAGCACGCCGAGCAGCGTACGTAAACTCACCCGCGACCGCGCGCTGGCGCTTGCCCGCACGCATGGCGTCTATGCCGCGACAAATCCGGGCGGTAACCCGGAGTATCCTAAAGGCACAGGCTGCTGTAATGACGGTGAAGTGTTTGATAAGGCGGGCATTCCGG
Organism: Colias nastes; assembly: GCA_907164665.1. Classification (NCBI taxonomy): domain Eukaryota; kingdom Metazoa; phylum Arthropoda; class Insecta; order Lepidoptera; family Pieridae; genus Colias; species Colias nastes. The sequence continues at coordinate 3,109 of CAJQZM010039681.1, forward strand.
TGCTGTACGTCGAGGCGACGAACTGGGCGCTGGGCAAAAAAGATGGCTATCAGCAGCGCAGCAAATCGAAAGCCTTCCCGGACGGGACCAGCTGGCATGATGTGCGGCTGGATAATCAGCAGCACATTGATAAAGCGCTGCCGCAGCGGATTGAGCACCGCAGCCGGGATGTCGTGAAAGTGATGCTGCCGCTGGTGAAGGAGCTGGCGAAAGCGGGGAAAGCCTGAGGCCGTTAAGCATAGTGCGGCCTTATGCCCTCACCCCAACCCTCTCCCACGGGGCTGAGGGTTCCCCACAAAATAATGCCTGCACAGACGGCCCCCTCTCCCTTGAGGGAGAGGGCTGGGGTGAGGGGGAACATACGGCTCTGGTGGTCATTCCGTTCACTTTATGTTCCTTGTTACTCTGTCACGACATGACCGGTGAACGTGCCAGGGTGGCTCAGTCGCCACCACCCTGGCGACCCGGGCTTCCGGCGGAAAATCGCCGCTTCGCGGTGCCTCCGGCTTTTTCCTTCCGGCTTATCGGGGACGGGCGGAGGTAACATCCCTGTAAAGCCCGCCCTCTCGGCGCATCCCTGCGCCTCGCCCCGGCCTACAGGAAACGCCTCAGCGATTTACAGCCGGACCGAGGCATCGCTGAAAGCCCTCAGTTATTCTGAGGCAACGTTATCGCTTTTGCTTTCAAATTACTGGGGAACCACCCACGGGGAGAGGGAGAATTAAGCCGTTGTAGGCCCGGTAAGCGCAGCGTCACCGGGCGAAAAAACATTACCCTTCGTGCAGCCCGCACTCGCGCTTCAGCCCGAAGAATCGCGTCTCTTCTTCCGCCATTCCCGGTTCCCATTTACGCGTGGTGTGGGTGTCGCCTACCGACAGGTAGCCTTGATCCCACAGCGGATGGTACTTCAGCCCGTGCTTTTGCAGATACTGATACACCGTGCGGTTATCCCAGTCGATGATCGGCAGCACTTTGAACACGCCGCGCTGCACCGCCAGCACCGGCAGCGTGGCCCGGCTCCCGGACTGCTCGCGGCGCAGGCCCGCAAACCAGGTCTGAGCGTTCAGTTCTTTTAGCGCCCGGTTCATCGGCTCGACCTTGTTGATCTCATTGTATTTCTCAATGCCCTCAACGCCCTGCTCCCACAGCTTGCCGTAACGCGCCTCCTGCCAGGCCGCGCTTTCCGTCGCACGGTAGACTTTCAGGTTCAGCCTGAGCTTATCCGTCAGCTCGTCGATAAACTGATAGGTCTCCGGGAACAGATAGCCGGTATCGGTGAGGATCACCGGAATGTCCGGACGGATCTGATTCACCAGATGCAGACTGACCGCCGCCTGAATGCCAAAGCTCGACGAAAGCACATAGTCTCCCGGCAGGTTTTCCAGCGCCCACGCCACACGCCCTTCGGCGTCCAGCTTTTCCAGTTGGGCGTTAGTTTCTGCGAGTGCCAGAATGCGTTCGACTTTTGGCAATGCGTTAAGCGCGTTTAGATCGAGTACGGACATAATTACCTCTCGTGGTTACTCCCAGAAATCCCTTGCGGGATCGAGCACCGGGCGAATGATGCCCGCACGTACCGTAAAGTCGCCGAAGCCTTCACCCGCTTCGCGCTCTTTCGCCCAGCGTCCGATAAGCACGTCGAGGGAATCGAGAATTTCCGGCTCGGTGATGTTCTCGCGGAACATACGCGGAATACGCGTCCCGATACGGTTACCGCCCAGGTGCAGGTTATAGCGACCCGGCGCTTTCCCTACCAGACCGAGTTCGGCCAGCATCGCGCGACCGCAGCCGTTCGGGCAGCCCGTCACGCGCATAACAATATGCTCGTCCGGAATACCATGTTTTTCCAGAATCGCTTCCACTTTATCAGTGAAGGACGGCAGGAAACGCTCGGCTTCGGCCATCGCCAGCGGACAGGTCGGGAACGACACGCAGGCCATCGAGTTTTCACGCTGCGCGCTCACCGCATTCATCAACCCGTGCTCGCGGGCCAGCTCTTCAATTCTCGCCTTTTCGCTTTCCGGCACGCTGGCGACGATCAGGTTCTGGTTAGCGGTGATACGGAACTCGCCTTTGTGGATCTTCGCGATTTCCAGCAGGCCGGTTTTCAGCGGACGGCCCGGATAATCAAGAATACGGCCGTTTTCGATAAACAGCGTCAGGTGCCATTTATTATCGATACCTTTAACCCAGCCGATGCGATCGCCGCGACCGGTAAATTCGTAAGGGCGGATCGGCTCAAACTTGATGCCCGCGCGACGCTCCACTTCTTCTTTGAACGTCTCGACGCCTACGCGCTCCAGAGTGTATTTGGTTTTCGCGTTTTTACGATCGGTACGGTTACCCCAGTCGCGCTGGGTAGTAACCACCGCCTCAGCCACAGCCAGCGTGTGCTCCAGCGGCAGGAAGCCGAACTCGCTCGCGGTGCGGGCGTAGGTTTTCTTGTTCCCATGCTCAATGGACAAACCGCCGCCCACCAGCAGGTTAAAGCCGACCAGCTTGCCGTTTTCGGCAATCGCCACGAAGTTCATGTCGTTGGCGTGCAGGTCGATATCGTTCTGCGGCGGGATCACCACCGTGGTTTTGAACTTACGCGGCAGGTAGGTCTGACCGAGGATCGGCTCTTCATCGGTGGTGGCGACTTTCTCCTGATCGAGCCAGATCTCCGCATAGGCGCGGGTACGTGGCAGCAGATGTTCGGAGATTTTTTTCGCCCACTCGTACGCTTCCGCGTGCAGTTCGGACTCGTACGGATTCGAGGTGCAGAGCACGTTACGGTTCATGTCGTTGGCGGTCGCCAGCGCGTCCAGACCCACGGAGTGCAGCATCTGGTGAACCGGCTTGACGTTCTTCTTCAGAATGCCGTGGAACTGGAAGGTCTGACGGTTGGTCAGACGAATGCTGCCGTAAATCGTGTTGTCATGGGCAAACTTATCGATCGCCTGCCACTGTTTGGTGGTGATGATGCCACCCGGCAGACGACAGCGCAGCAGCATCGCGTGACGCGGCTCCAGCTTCTGCTCGGCACGTTCGGCGCGGATATCGCGGTCGTCCTGCTGGTACATACCGTGGAAACGGATCAGCAGGAAGTTGTCGCCTTTGAAACCGCCGGTCAGGCCGTCATTTAAATCTTCGGCAATGGTACCGCGCAGGTAGTTGCTCTCTACCTTCATGCGCTCGGCATCAGACAGTTTGCCTTCGACCACCAGTGGGCCAGGATGTTTTTCGCTCATTAGTAGACATCTCGCTGATAACGGCGCTCTACGCGCAGCTCACTTAAAAATTCATCCGCCGTTTCGGCATCCATACCGCCGAATTCGGCAATCACTTCCAGCAGTGCCTGCTCAACGTCTTTCGCCATGCGATTGGCGTCGCCGCAGACATAAATGTGGGCACCGTCATTGATCCAGCGCCACAGCTCTGCGCCCTGTTCGCGCAGTTTGTCTTGTACGTATACTTTTTCTTTCTGGTCACGAGACCAGGCCAGATCGATGCGGGTCAGCACACCCTCTTTGACGTAGCGCTGCCATTCAACCTGGTAGAGGAAATCCTCGGTAAAATGCGGGTTGCCGAAGAACAGCCAGTTTTTACCCGGTGCCTCGTCCGCTGCACGCTGCTGCATAAAGGCGCGGAACGGTGCGATGCCGGTGCCCGGGCCAATCATGATCACCGGCGTTTCCGGGTTCGCCGGCAGACGGAAGTTGTCGTTGTGCTCGATAAAGACGCGCACCTCGCCCTCTTCTTCCACGCGGTCGGCCAGGAAGCCCGAGGCCCCGCCCGCCCGCGCGCGGCCTTCGATGTCGTAACGCACCACGCCAACGGTGATGTGGACTTCGTTTTCCACTTCCGCCTGTGAGGAGGCGATGGAGTAAAGACGCGGCGTCAGTGGACGCAGCAGGCCGATCAGCGCGTCGGCATCCAGCTGTGCCGGTGAGAAACGCACCATATCGACAATCGGCGTTGTCGCCGCGTATTGCTGTAACTTCGCCTTATCCCCGACCAGCGGAAGGAGCGATTCGCTGCGGGTTAAGGTGGCGTAGTTTTCAACGATGTTGGCGGTGTTCACCGTCAGCTCGAAATGCCACTGAAGCGCCTCAGAGAGCGGTAAGGTTTTACCCTCCACCTGGACCGGCTCCGTGCCTTTCAGCCACAGCAGTTCGACCAGCTCTTTCACCAGCGCCGGATCGTTCTGATACCAGACGCCCAGCGCATCGCCAGGCTGATAACGCAGGCCGGAGTCACCGATATCGATTTCGATATGGCGCACGTCTTTTTCCGAATCACGGCCCGTGATTTTCTGGTTTACCGACAGGGTCGCCGTCAGCGGCGCCTCTTTCGTGTAAGGGCTGGTGTGGATTTCGTTGACGGTGCCCGCTGCGGTAACGGCGGCCTGCGCTGGCGTCTCTTTCGGGACGCGGGCCTTCAGCACCTCAACGATGCGCGCCCGCCATTCGGCGGCGGCGGCCTGGTATTCGACATCAGCGTCTACGCGATCCAGCAGGCGCTCTGCACCCAGCTCCGCCAGCTTGCTGTCGAAATCTTTACCGGACTGGCAGAAAAATTCATAGGACGTGTCACCGAGGCCGAAGACGGCAAAGGCGGTGCCCTCGAGCTTTGGCGCTTTTTTCGAGAACAGGAACTTATGCAGCGCGACGGCTTCTTCCGCAGGCTCGCCTTCGCCCTGCGTTGACGCCACCACCACCAGCAGTTTTTCTGACGCGATCTGTTTGAATTTATAATCCCCGGCGTTGACCAGGTTAACGTTCAGCTTCGCGGCGAGCAGGTCATCACGCAGCGCTTCGGCCACACGACGGGCATTACCCGTTTGCGAAGCGGAGATAAGCGTGATGGCAGGAATTTCAACGGCCGTTGGCGGGACGCCAGCCACAGCACCCGGCTGCTGGTTCAGCATTCCCCAGAAATAGCCGGAGACCCAGGCGAGCTGGGTGGGTGAAAAATCGGAAGTCGCGGCCTGGAGGCGCGCCAGTTGCTCCGGGTTAAGGGGAAGCAAATTTGAAGGTGGGGCCTGTGTTGTCATGCGTCGTTATGTTCCAGTAGCAAAGCGGACTTTAAGCGAATAAATCCAAACTGAAGATAAGGTTAACGGCGGGGATAATAACAATTAAAGAAGGGATGGAAATAATAAATAACCAAATGGACTAACCTGTTTTAGTTATCGTTCTTAACGATAAAAGCGATTAAACAACTATCTGAAATAAAACAACAAAAGTCGATAAACACCATGAATACGAGGCGTTGACCGTTCAGAGCCGTTTTAGTTAATGATAAAAATTGTGCTTTCCGGTACTATGCGGCGGTTTTTTCCGCATTCCTGAGAGCTATGATGTCCACCACACTGTTTAAAGATTTCACCTTCGAAGCCGCACACCACCTTCCACACGTTCCTGCCGGGCACAAATGTGGCCGCCTGCATGGACACTCGTTTATGGTGCGTCTTGAAATCACCGGTGAAGTCGATCCCCATACGGGCTGGATCATGGACTTTGCCGAACTGAAGGCCGCGTTTAAGCCGACCTACGATCGTCTCGATCACTACTATCTGAATGATATTCCGGGCCTTGAAAACCCGACCAGCGAGGTGCTGGCGAAATGGATTTGGGATCAGATGAAACCGCTGGTGCCGCTGCTGAGTGCGGTGATGATCAAAGAGACCTGCACGGCAGGCTGCGTCTACCGCGGGGAGTGAATCTCCTCCGTTGCGGCCTCACGAGGCACGAGCGGCGTAAACTCGTAGAGCACCAGCGCATTACTCTCCAGTGATTCACTCAGTTGCCAGCCGTCATAAAGGCGTTCATCGCGTACGGAAAGCGTTGGACGCGCTTTATGCGCTATCCAGCGCCACATCTCTTCATCAGGGCCGCTTTCGCTGCCAACCCCTTCAAGCAACGGATAGAGCGCGCCGTTGTGCTGATCAAACAGATGGCATTTAATTCGCCATTTACCGCGCATTCCCTTCAGGTGTAAATGATACTGCTGGCGAAAACGCTGGATGAAGGCTTCTTCACTGGATAGGAGCGGATTAAAAATCACCACATTACGCAGCAACAGCTGATAACCATTGCGATGGCGCGTAAGCAGGACACGCTTATCATTGACCAGCACCTCGCCCCGCAGACGTTGCCAGAGCCAGAGTACCCAATAAACCGGACGCGGCAGACCATGGTTATACTGTAGCGCAAGGCTTGAGGTATCGATGGTGTTGTTCGCACGGGCTTCTCCCTGAAGGCCCGAATTGAGCCAGAATCCCGCCAGCCAGACCTGCTCCGAAAGCCCGAGCAGGTTCTGCATCAGCAACGCCCCACGAAAAAACCAGCCGTTTGTCGCCCGCGTGTTGCCGGTGAGGGTATTCCAGGAGAGAAGCCAGACGGGAAGCGAACATTTTCGCAGGCGAAGGGCAGCGAGGATCTGCCGGACCTTCAGTATCGGATAATTTTCCGTTGAGGAGAGAGGGGTTACCTCCAGCTGCGCGGGATCGAGAAGTTCATTGGCATCGGCAGAGCAGGCAAGAAAATCGGCCTGCATCAGGATGTCGGAACTGAACAGGGTATCGTCGCTTACGCCCGCGCTGACGGGGGCAAATCGGTGCCATAAACCAAACTTTGCCTGCGGAAGATAAGTTCGTATTGCCTTTTGCTGGGCCAGCCAGACCTGCTCCCGGGTCTCCTCACTCGCCTGTGTTGACCAGTGCATGACGAAGTGCCAGCCCGCGGTGATTTCTGGCGAAAAATGATTAACCGACTGTTGTAAAAAGCGGGTGAGAAGATCGCGGCGGGTCGTTACGCCGGTGTGCAGTAGCACCGTCCACTGCTTTTTTGCCAGCCAGGTGAAGAGCTGATGCAGATTGTACCAGCAGGCGTAGCCTGCCATCTGGGGGTCATCCCACCCGGTAGCAAACAGTCGACTGCTGAGAAAAGGTTCGGCGATATCAATTCCCTCAATGGGAATGGCCTCATTTATCGCCTCCAGATTTTGTCGAACGTCCTCACGGAGCAAATCGTCGAGCTCACGCAGGGTAATGACCACCCGCATACGGCGCAGCGAGGCAGAAAGAGGATTGAGCTGCTCAAGATCCAGTCTCTGCTCCTGCTGCGGGTGAACGATGAGCGGCGAGGCTCCCCAACCGCGCGCCACCGGTTCATTGAGCAGGCTAAACAGCTTGTCCACGGCGACCGGATAGCGCTGCTCACGCCTGTCCGTCCGAATACGTGCCGCCTCCGGGTGCTGGCGTCGGGCCTTACGAAACTCACCCGGAGACATATTGTGAACACGCCTGAACCGATCGCTCATCATACGCGTGCTGGCGAAACCCTGCTCAAGCGCAATCTGGTGCAGCGGTCGGTTCGTCAGCCGGAGAGCGTCGGCCGCCTTTTCCAGCCGCAGGTGGGTGATGTACTGCATGAAACTGATCCCCACCTCCTTGCGAAAGAGACGAGAGAGCCAGGCTTCAGAAACATATTCACTCGCGGCGATTTCCGCAAGCGTAATACGGCGGGAATAACTGGCATTGATCCGCTCTATCACCCGAGCGATGCGTTTGCTGTGCGCTGAGGAAAGTTCCCGGGACAGCATACGGGCGGGCTGTTGAAAGCGGCTGGTCAGCAACAGCAAAATCTCGCTCAGCCAGCGGTACGCCTCCAGCCGGTAGCGGTGCGGGTCGTTGATGAGGGTGACCACAAGAAGCTGGCGCAGCAGATCGCGAAGCGCATCGCACTGGGGCCAGACGCCTCCGGCTTCTGCCGGTACAGCATAATCATGGGCAAAAAAATCATTGCAGAGCTGGACGACCCAGCGCCCGGAAAGGGTTACGCGCAGGGTGACATTTGCCGTTTCGCTCGTGAACTGCCAGCGCCGATGACGGTTTATGATGGCAAGGGTATTGGCCTCCAGGATGTCACGTCCCGCATCGGTGTTCAGCTCTGCCCGCCCTTCCAGCACCCAGAGCAACGTTAGCGTATCGCCTTCATCCTCCACGCAGTGGCGAATGTCCTGAATCTCTATCCAAAATTCATCTCCCCGTTGCGCCATCTTACCCCTCATCAAAGACAAATAATGACCTGCTCTTTTTTGTCATAACTGAATTGTATGAAAAACAATCAAAATAAAGCCGTCGCTTTACAACAAAAAAATGCATTTTCAGGCGGGACGATCGTCATAGACTCGAAATTATCATCGTTTGGCAGAAAAAGGATAACAAAAATGACACATCCAATTATCGAAGCTCTGCGTGGCAACGAAGCTCGGTTCACTGAATTACGGCGCTATTTTCATCAGCATCCTGAAATTGGTTTTGAGGAGCACAATACGAGCGATCGCGTTGCAGCGCTGCTTCAGGAATGGGGATATGAGGTTCATCGCGGGCTGGCGAAAACCGGTGTGGTCGGCACACTGAAGGTGGGTAACGGGCATAAACGCCTGGGCCTGCGCGCCGATATGGATGCGCTGCCAATGCAGGAAAACAACGGCAAGGCGTGGAGTAGTACCGTTGAGGGTAAATTTCACGGCTGCGGTCATGACGGCCACACCACAACGCTCCTGTATGCAGCGGAGTACCTGGCACGCACCCGCAATTTTAACGGCACGCTGCACCTTATTTTTCAGCCCGCGGAAGAACTTCTGTATGGCGGACGCGTTATGGTAGAGGACGGTTTGTTTGACCTGTTCCCCTGCGACCACATCTTTGGTCTGCACAATATGCCGTCACAGCCCCTCGGAAAAATTGGTCTGCGCGATGGTGCCATGATGGCCTCTTCCGACACTCTTCATATTGAGGTTAACGGCGTGGGGGGGCACGGTGCGGTGCCAGAACATACCGTTGACGCCACCCTGGTTGCCTGTCATATCACTATCGCTTTACAGTCCATTATTTCGCGCAACATTACCCCCTTCCAGCCTGCCGTCGTTACCGTAGGCAGCATTCAGGCCGGACATGCCCCCAACATTATCAACGACAAAGTATTGATGAAACTTACCGTGCGCACGCTGGATGAACGCGTGCGGCAAACCGTGCTACAGCGTATCCATGATATCGCCGTTGCACAGGCGGAAAGTTTCAATGCGACGGCCACCATTCGACACATTAACGGCAGCCCGGTACTGAAAAACAATCCGCAAGCCAATGAGATGGTGCGCAACGTCGCCACCGATCTGTTCGGTCAGGATTCCGTCGCGGAGGTGAATGCGTTTATGGGCAGCGAAGACTTTGCTTTCATGCTCGAGAAAAATCCCAATGGATGCTATTTCACCCTTGGCGCCGGCGATGAGCCTGACCGCTGCATGGTACATAACCCGGGTTACGACTTTAACGACAACATTCTCCTCACCGGCGCGGCGCTGTGGGCCGCACTGACCGAACACTATCTGCGCTGATTCGCACCTTCCCGGGAGGGCTGCACTATGAGTACCGTTTCCCTGACAGGCGCATCCGCCTACGCCGGTAACGATCGGCTGCTGGCGGGTATCGTCATGAGCGTTCTGACCTTCTGGCTGTTTGCCCAGTCGGTTATCAACGTGGTTCCGGCCATGCAGAATAGCCTCGATATTGCCCTCGAAACCCTTACGCTGGCCGTCAGCCTGAGCGCATTGTTCAGCGGCTGTTTTGTCGTTGCCTGCGGTGGGTTTGCCGATAAGTTTGGGCGCATGCGCCTGACCATGATTGGCCTGATCCTGAGCATGATCGGGAGTGGTCTGCTGTTCATTTCATGGGAGCCCGTCCTGTTTCTGTTGGGAAGAGCGATACAGGGGCTATCAGCGGCCTGCATCATGCCCGCCACGCTGGCGCTGATTAAGACCTGGTATGACGGTAAAGCTCGCCAGCGGGCCATCAGCTTTTGGGTTATCGGCTCCTGGGGCGGGAGTGGCCTGAGCTCGTTTGTGGGAGGCGCCATCGCCACCACGCTGGGCTGGCGCTGGATTTTTATTTTGTCGATGGTGGTGGCTCTGGTCGCGCTATTGCTTATCCGCGCCACGCCGGAAAGCCGCAGCCCTGATGCGTGTCGACACAAACTGGATATCAGCGGCCTGGTGAGTTTTGTCCTTATGCTGGTGCTGTTCAATCTGTTTATTAGCAAAGGACACAGCTGGGGCTGGAGCAGCAGTTTATCGCTTCTTGTACTGTGTGGAGCCGTGATTGCACTGATGTGTTTTGTCGTTACCGGGCGACGGAAAGGCGATGCGGCGCTGATCGATTTCGCCCTGTTTAAAAACCGGGCCTATAGCGCCTCGGTATTCTCAAATTTCCTGCTCAACGGCTGCATTGGCACCATGATGATCGCCAGCATCTGGTTGCAGCAGGGCCATCATCTGTCACCGCTACAGACCGGCATGATGACGCTGGGGTATCTGGTTACCGTACTGGCGATGATCCGGGTGGGTGAAAAACTGCTTCAGCGCTATGGCGCCAGGCTGCCGATGATGACCGGCCCGCTGCTGACCGCAACAGGTATTTCGCTGATTTCATGCACCTTCTTAAGCAAAGAGGTCTACATTGTCACCGTCTTTCTGAGCAATATTTTATTCGGGCTGGGGCTCGGATGTTACGCCACGCCCTCAACGGACACGGCGGTAATGAATGCCCCTGAAAACAAAGTGGGGGTGGCTTCAGGGATCTATAAGATGGGCAGTTCCCTGGGCGGCGCAATGGGGATCGCGGTCACCGCATCGCTGTACGCGCTATGGCTGCCGATGGGAACGGCCAGTGCCGCGCAGTATGCCTTGCTGTTCAACAGTGCGATTTGCCTTGGGTCGGCAGTCGTGACCTGGGCTTTACTGCCAACAACAAAAGCCCCGCGTTAAGCGGGGCCACAAAAGTATCAGGCAATGTTCAGATATTTGTGCGTCTGCATCGACAGGCGCCAGTTGCGGGCGATACAGGTTTCAATGCACAGACGGGTCGCATCGTCTTTCTGGCTGATAGGCTGTAGCGCGATCACGCGCTGCTTTTCGTCCGTCAGCGTCGCCAGCAGTTCATCCAGCGCTTCGATGTCACGCACGCGCCCCACCGGATGTTTGATCTCATCAGCACGCTCAAGCGCCTGCGATAGTACGTCATACCCGCCGCGCATATTCACTTTCGGTGAAACCGTTACCCACGTTGAATGGGAGCAGCGCACTTCATGGGTACCGCTGGTTTCAATCTGACAGCTATAGCCGTTCTTTTCGAGCAGTTCGGTGAGCGGCATCAGATCGTGAATGCAGGGTTCCCCGCCGGTGATCACCACGTGCCGCGCCGTCCAGCCCTGACGACCAATAATGGCAAGCAGATCCTCCGCGCTGCCCGCGCCCCATTTATCGCTCTCTTTGGTTTTCGCCAGAATGCTGAACAGCGACACTTCCCGATCTGCGAGCTTATCCCACGTATGTTTGGTATCACACCAGGCGCAGCCAACCGGGCATCCCTGTAAACGAATAAAGATAGCGGGAACGCCGGTAAAGTAACCCTCGCCTTGAAGGGTCTGGAACATCTCGTTAATCGGGTACTGCATAGTCAACTCTGTTAAGGGGATAAACGATAAGTATCGCAGATCCCCGTCAGATGATCATGCTCCATCGGTGCTTTGCGCGCCAATTGCCGCCATAAACCGTTCCGTAATTTGCTGCGGTCGGGTGATCGCCCCGCCGACGACAACTGTGTGCGCCCCCAGCGCCAGACACCTGGCCGCGCGATCGGGGGTATTCACGTTACCTTCGGCAATCACGGGGATCGTGACGGCAGACAGCACCTCTTTCAAAAACGCGCAGTCATTTTCCGGTAGCGAATGGCCCGCGGTCTCCGCCGTATAACCGTAAAGGGTGGTTCCGACACAATCAAATCCCAGCGCCTGCGCGGTCACGGCCTCCTGCACGGTGGCAATATCCGCCATCAGCAGCAGCGACGGGTAACGGGTGCGGATCTGCGCGATCAGCATGTCCAGCGATACGCCACCGGGCCGTTTCCGGGCGGTCGCATCCAGCGCAACGATCTCCGGGGCGACCGCCATCAGCTCATCCACTTCTTTGAGCGTCGCGGTGATGAACACCTCGCTGTCCGGATAGTCTCGTTTGATGATGCCGATGACCGGCAGTGAGACCAGCCCTTTGATAGCCACGATATCCACCACGCTATTGGCGCGGATCGCAGCGGCACCGCCCTGGGCCGCCGCCAGCGCCATTCGCGACATAATAAACGGGCTGTGCAGCGGTTCGTTTTCCAGCGCCTGGCAGGAGACGACCAGTTTTCCTTTCAGGTTATCCAGTACAGTTTTCATTACGATAAGATCTCTTCCACTTCGTTTTTGATAATGGTGACGTGCGGGCCATAGATGACCTGGACACCGTTGCCGCGGACGATTACGCCGCGCGCGCCGGTCGCTTTCAGTGCAGATTCATTGACTTTGCTACCGTCTTTCACCGTGACGCGAAGGCGCGTGGCGCAGCAGTCAACGTCATCCAGATTGTCTTTTCCTCCCAGCCCGGCGATCACCGCCGCGGCGCGCTCGCTTTGCGGCAGGGTAGCCTCGTCAGCCAACGCCTCCTTTTCACGGCCCGGCGTGGCAAAATCAAAACGTTTGATCAGATAGCGGAAGGTACAGTAGTAAAGGAAGAACCACGGTACGCCCACCAGCGGGACGAACATCCAGTTAGTTTTCGCTTCCCCCTGCAAAATGCCGAACAGCACGAAATCAATAAACCCGCCGGAGAAAGTTTGTCCGATGGTGATGTGCAGAATGTGCGCGAGCATGAACGCCAGCCCGTCAAACAGCGCATGAATGACGTACAGCACCGGGGCAATAAACAGGAATGAGAACTCTATGGGCTCGGTAATTCCCGTCAGGAATGAGGTTAACGCCGCAGAGAGCAGCAGCCCGGCAACCCGCTTTTTGTTCTCCGGCCTGGCCGTGTGGTACATCGCAAGGCAGGCGCCCAGCAGACCAAACATCATGGTAATAAAGCGCCCGGACATGAAGCGCGACGTGCCCTCATAGAAATGCTGCGTGTTCGGGTCGGCGAGCTGGGCGAAGAAGATCCGCTGCGTGCCCTCAACCAGGTGACCGTTAACAATTTCACTGCCGCCAAGCGCGGTGGTCCAGAACGGAAGATAGAAGATGTGGTGCAAACCAAACGGGCCAAGCATGCGCAGGATGAAGCCGTACAGCAAAGTCCCCAGATAGCCGGTGGCATCCACCAGCCCGCCGAGGCCAAAGATCAGCTTCTGAAAATGCGGCCAGACCACGGTCATCAGCGCGCCGACGAGTATCGCCGCCAGTGAGCTGATAATGGGAACGAAGCGTGAGCCGCCAAAAAAGCCCAGGAATTGCGGAAGCGCGATTTTATTAAATCGATGATGCAGCGCGCAGGTCACCAGCCCAATAACTACCCCACCAAACACGCCCGTTTCAAGCGTCTGAATACCCAGCGTCATGCCCTGCCCTACGGCGCCCGGGTTCTCATGCGCCAGTTTTCCGGTCAGGATCAGCAGCGCATTGATAGTGGCATTCATCACCAGATAAGCGAGCAACGCCGCCAGCCCTGCCGTGCCTTTATCATTTTTCGCCAGCCCAACGGCGACCCCAACAGCAAACAGTACCGACAGGTTTGCAAACACAATCGAGCCTGCGCTGCTCATGATGGTAAAGATGGCCTGTAGCCAGCCAACGTCTAAAAATGGATACGCGGTAAGCGTATTCGGATTCGATAGCGCCCCGCCGATCCCCAGCAACAGACCTGCTGCGGGCAGTATGGCGATGGGTAACATAAAGGATTTGCCAAAGCGCTGCGCTTTTTCAAACCATCCGCCGGAAGACGCTCCGCTGAACATTTGCATCATTTTTTTATCCCCCTGGTTGTTGATGAAAATTTTTACCACATATATTTTTAATTGTGAAAATTACCACCAAAAACCAGGACGCCGATCATACTTTTTCGAAATGACTGGCATCTCTCCCCCGCTTTCCGCCACACTAGTTGGCAGAGAAACGCATTAAGGATCTAGCATGTCGGACCATGAAAACCTGCTGCTGAAGCTACGCCAGGAGGCTTCCGGGTACAGCCCAACGCAACAAAAACTGGGGGAGTTTGTTCTCAACGATCCTGCCAGGGTGCTCTACCTGACGATCACCGAGCTGGCGCGTGAAAGCGGCACCAGCGAGGCCAGCGTCACACGCCTTTGCCGCACGCTGGGCTGTAAGGGGTATAACGAATTTAAAATGGCGCTTGCGCTGGATATTCAGCAGGGTTTGCCTGAGCGTCAGGCAGGAGATGCAATAGATAACGTGGTGGATGAGTCTGTCCAGGCGCTGCAAGATACCGCAAAACTCCTCGACCGGGCCCAGCTTGAACAGGCGACACTGGCCCTGCATCAGGCGCAGTCAGTGCAAATTTACGGGGTGGCCGCCAGCGCGATACTCGGGGAATATCTGCATTACAAGCTCCTGCGGCTGGGCAAACCCGCGCAGCTGTTTAGCGATATGCATCGCGCGGCCATGAATGCGGCAACGCTCTCGAAAGAGACGCTGGTGGTGGCCATCTCAAGTTCCGGCTCTACACGGGATCTGCTTCACGTGGTGAAACTCGCCCGCAAGCGGGGCGTTAAGGTACTGGCGCTCAGCAATACGCCTCGCAGCCCGCTGGCCTCCCTGAGCGATTTACAGCTGGTTGCAGCCAAACCCGAGGGACCGCTGAGCGCGGGTGCGCTCAATGCCAAGGTTGGCGTGATGCTGCTGGTTGAACTGCTAACCACTTCCCTTATTGCAGTAGACAGCCATTACGGTGACGTTAGCCAGCAAACGGCAAGCGCCACGTTGCCGCTTCTGCTATAGAAAACAAAAAACCCGCCGAAGCGGGTTTTTTCATAAGAACGAAGGTTCAGGCTTATGCCTGGCCTTTGATCTCTTTACGACCGTTGTAAGGTGCTTTTTCGCCCAGCGCTTCTTCGATACGAATCAGCTGGTTGTATTTAGCAACACGGTCAGAACGGCTCATAGAACCGGTTTTGATCTGGCCAGCAGCGGTACCCACAGCCAGGTCAGCGATGGTAGCATCTTCAGTTTCGCCAGAACGGTGAGAGATAACCGCGGTGTAGCCAGCGTCTTTCGCCATTTTGATCGCAGCCAGCGTTTCGGTCAGAGAACCGATCTGGTTGAATTTGATCAGGATGGAGTTAACGATACCTTTCTCGATGCCTTCTTTCAGGATCTTGGTGTTGGTTACGAACAGATCGTCACCAACCAGCTGGATTTTGTCGCCCAGTACTTTGGTCTGGTATGCGAAACCATCCCAGTCAGACTCGTCCAGACCGTCTTCGATAGACACGATTGGGTACTGTTTGGTCAGGTCTTCCAGGAAGTGGGTGAACTCTTCAGAGGTGAACGCTTTGTTGCCTTCGCCAGCCAGAACGTATTTACCGTCTTTGTAGAATTCAGATGCTGCGCAGTCCATCGCCAGGGTGATGTCTTTGCCCAGCTCGTAGCCTGCTGCTTTAACCGCTTCAGCGATAACAGCCAGTGCTTCTGCGTTAGAACCCAGGTTTGGCGCGTAGCCGCCTTCGTCACCAACAGCCGTGTTCATACCTTTAGCTTTCAGAACTTTAGCCAGGTTGTGGAACACTTCAGAACCCATACGTACCGCTTCTTTCAGGGTTTTCGCGCCAACTGGCTGAATCATGAATTCCTGAATATCAACGTTGTTGTCTGCGTGCTCACCACCGTTGATGATGTTCATCATTGGTACAGGCATAGAGTATTTGCCTGGGGTGCCGTTCAGTTCAGCGATGTGCTCGAACAGTGGCATGCCCTTAGCTGCTGCTGCCGCTTTGGCGTTCGCCAGGGAAACCGCCAGGATTGCGTTCGCACCGAAGTTAGATTTGTTTTCAGTACCGTCCAGATCGATCATGATCTTGTCGATGCCAGCCTGATCTTTAGCATCTTTGCCAACGATAGCCTGAGCAATAGGACCGTTAACAGCGCCAACCGCTTTCAGTACGCCTTTGCCCATGAAACGGGATTTGTCGCCATCACGCAGTTCCAGCGCTTCGCGGGAACCTGTAGAAGCACCTGATGGAGCCGCTGCCATACCGACGAAACCACCTTCCAGATGAACTTCAGCTTCAACGGTCGGGTTACCACGGGAGTCGATGATTTCACGACCGATGACTTTAACGATTTTGGACATTAGATTTTCCTCAGTACAAGTTAAACTAAAACTCCAGACAAACAACGCGTACCAAAGGTACGCGTTGCCGTTCTAACTTTTTTTACTTCGCCTGACGCTTCTGGTACTCGCTGGCGGCTTTCACGAAGCCTGCAAACAGCGGATGCCCGTCACGCGGCGTTGAAGTAAATTCCGGGTGGAATTGGCAGGCCACGAACCACGGATGGTTAGGCACTTCGATGATCTCGACTAACTGATCATCCCCGGAACGGCCCGCAACACGCAGACCCGCAGCTTCAATTTGTTTCAACAACATGTTGTTGACTTCATAGCGGTGACGATGGCGCTCGGTGATGACCGGCTCGCCGTACAGCTTGCGTACCACGCTATCGTCGGACAGCTGGCAGGCCTGTGCGCCAAGACGCATGGTGCCACCCAGATCGCTCTTCTCGGTACGGACTTCGACGTTACCGTCTTCGTCGCGCCATTCCGTAATCAGCGCCACAACAGGGTACTTACAGTCTGGCACAAATTCCGTAGAGTTCGCGTTTTCCATTCCCGCTACGTTGCGCGCAAATTCAATCAGCGCAACCTGCATACCCAGGCAGATACCGAGGTATGGAATATTGTTTTCACGCGCATAGCGTGCAGTGGCGATCTTGCCTTCAACACCACGGTAGCCGAAGCCGCCAGGGATGAGAATCGCATCCAGATCTTTGAGAATTTCGACGCCGCGCGTCTCCACATCCTGCGAATCAATCAGCTTGATGTTCACAGAGACGCGATTCTTCAGACCACCGTGTTTCAGCGCTTCGATAACTGACTTATAGGCATCTGGCAGTTCGATGTACTTGCCGACCATACCGATAGTCACTTCGCCGCCCGGATTGGCTTCTTCGTAAATCACCTGCTCCCATTCAGACAGGTTAGCTTCCGGACAGTTCAAGCTGAATCGTTTACAAATATAATCGTCCAGACCCTGTGATTTCAACAGGCCCGGAATTTTATAAATGGAATCGACATCTTTCATTGAAATAACGGCTTTTTCAGGCACGTTACAGAACAATGCAATTTTCGCACGTTCGTTCGCCGGAATCGCGCGATCGGAACGGCAAACCAGGATGTCAGGCTGAATACCGATGGAGAGCAGCTCTTTAACAGAGTGCTGAGTCGGTTTGGTTTTCACTTCACCTGCTGCCGCCATGTAAGGCACCAGCGTCAGGTGCATGAACAGCGCGTGCTCACGACCAATATCTACCGCCAGCTGACGAATCGCTTCGAGGAATGGCAGGGATTCGATATCCCCCACGGTACCGCCGATTTCAACCAGCACAACGTCATGCCCTTCGCCACCGGCAAGGACACGCTCTTTGATGGCGTTAGTGATGTGTGGGATGACCTGCACGGTCGCGCCCAGGTAGTCACCACGGCGCTCTTTACGCAGAACGTCAGAGTAGATACGGCCAGTCGTAAAGTTGTTACGACGAGTCATTTTGGTACGGATGAAACGCTCGTAGTGGCCAAGATCCAGATCGGTTTCAGCGCCGTCTTCAGTAACGAACACTTCCCCGTGTTGGGTTGGGCTCATGGTGCCAGGATCGACGTTGATGTACGGATCCAGTTTCATCATGGTCACATTGAGGCCACGGGCTTCAAGAATGGCTGCGAGGGAGGCTGCGGCAATGCCTTTACCCAGAGAGGATACGACCCCGCCGGTCACAAAAATATAGTTCGTTGTCATGCTGAACCTGAGAAGTTAGGGTGAAACGATGGAATAACCAGGACGGGAAAGTAGTATACCCGAACACGACGAGCGCCACAAACTTTCATTCTCCGTCTCCATTCCAGGCCATGACAAACATAAGGAGTGAGAAAATAGCCCCTTTTGGGTAAATGTTTTTGACGCAAATCAAGCGCTTGTCATTTAAAAAATCACACAAATTGCGCTTGATCGCAAAATCTCGTTAGAGATCATGTTCCTGGCGTTTTACTTCCTGCCAGACTTCTTCCATCGCGTCGAGGTCAATCCCGCTCATTTCCAGGCCGCGCGAGGCCACAATCCGCTCAACTTCGCGAAAGCGTCGTTCGAATTTAATGTTCGCTTTTTGCAGGGCGGTTTCCGCTTTTACACCGAGGTGGCGTGAAAGGTTGACGGTTGCAAACAGCAGATCGCCCATCTCCTCTTCCAGCTTTGCTTCATCCACAACGGCCTGCTGCGCTTCATGCATCACTTCGTCGATCTCTTCGTGTACTTTTTCCAGCACCGGGCCGAGAGAGGTCCAGTCAAACCCTACCGCCGAGCAGCGCTTTTGAATTTTGTGCGCGCGCATCAGCGCGGGAAGGTTCAGGGGAATGTCGTCCAGCGCCGAGTGCTGGGATTTTTCAGCGCGTTCAGCGCTTTTTATCTGCTCCCAGCGCGCCAGCACTTCCACACTGTTACCTGCGGAGGCATCACCAAAGATATGCGGATGACGACGCTCCAGCTTGTCGCTGATAGCGGCGCAGATATCGTCAAAGTTAAAGCGCCCCTCTTCCTGCGCCATCTGCGCGTAGAACACCACCTGGAACAGCAGGTCGCCCAGCTCACCGCGCAGATCGTCGAAATCCTCTCGCGAAATGGCGTCCAGCACTTCGTAGGTCTCTTCCAGCGTGTAAGGCGCAATGGTGGCGAAAGTCTGCTCTTTATCCCACGGGCAGCCGTTTTCCGGGTCGCGCAGGCGTTTCATGATGCCGAGCAGGCGGTCGATTTGAGTCATAACAGATTCCATTAAATGCCTGAGCCGGGTGGCGGCGTTGCCTTACCCGGCCTACAGAAGAGGATGTTTAGCCGCCGTGCAGACGACGCGCGTCAATCACATCCGGCACCTGGTTCAGTTTGCCGAGTACGCGGCCCAGCACCTGAAGGTTATAGATTTCGATAGTCATATCGATGGTGGCAAGCTGCTCGCGGGTATCGCTGCGGCTGGCAACGCCCAGCACGTTGACCTTCTCGTTGGCGAGAATGGTGGTGATGTCGCGCAGCAGGCCGCTGCGGTCGTTGGCAGTGACGCGCACCACCAGCGAGTAACCCGCCGAGTAGCTCTCCCCCCAGACGGCTTCCACGATACGTTCCGGCGCATGCGATTGCAGCTCTGCAAGCTGGTCGCAGTCGGAGCGGTGAATTGAGATCCCGCGCCCCTGGGTGATAAAGCCGACAATATCATCTCCCGGGATCGGCTGGCAGCAGCGGGCAATGTGGTGCATCAGGTTACCCACCCCTTCAACCACCACGCGGCCATTGTCCTTGCTGCGCTGCTGCGGAGCGTAGGTTTTCTGCTGGAGCTGTTTCAGGGCTGCCGCATCCTGCTCTGCCGCGCTTGGCTTGTTGAACTGCGCTTGCAGGAAGTTCACCATCTGGTTCAGGCGGATATCACCGCCGCCAATCGCCGCTAACAGTTCGTCGAGCTCGTTGAAGTTGTAGCGCGGCAGCAGGAACTTCTCCGCTTCTTTCAGGCTAATGCCAATATGTTCCAGCTCGTCGTCCAGGATCTGGCGACCGGCAAGGATGTTCTTGTCACGATCCTGCTTACGGAACCAGGCGTGAATTTTTGAGCGCCCACGGCTGGTGGTAACGTAACCGAGGTTCGGGTTCAGCCAGTCGCGGCTTGGGTTTGGCTGCTTCTGGGTGATGATTTCAATCTGATCGCCCATCTGGAGCTGGTAGGTAAACGGTACGATACGTCCGCCGATCTTCGCCCCGATGCAACGGTGCCCCACATCGCTGTGGATGTGGTAGGCGAAATCGAGCGGCGTGGAGCCTGCCGGCAAATCCACCACGTCCCCTTTCGGGGTAAAGACGTAGACGCGATCGTCGAAGACCTGACTGCGCACTTCGTCGAGCATTTCGCCGGAGTCGGCCATCTCTTCCTGCCACGCAATCAGCTTACGCAGCCAGGCGATACGGTCCTCGTGACCGGAGCGACCGCCTCCGGAGGTACCCTCTTTGTATTTCCAGTGCGCCGCCACGCCCAGCTCGGCGTCTTCGTGCATCTGTTTGGTACGGATCTGAATTTCCACCGTTTTGCCGCCAGGGCCGAGCACCACGGTATGAATAGACTGATAGCCGTTTGGTTTGGGGTTCGCGACGTAGTCATCGAACTCATCCGGCAGATGGCGGAAGTGAGTATGCACTATCCCCAGCGCGGCATAGCAGTCCTGAAGACGCTCCGCCACGATACGCACCGCGCGCACGTCAAACAGCTCGTCAAAGGCGAGGTGTTTCTTCTGCATTTTGCGCCAGATGCTGTAGATGTGCTTTGGACGCCCGTAGACCTCGGCGCGCACATTCTCCTCTTTCATCGACTGGCGCAGCCCGCTGACAAATTCCTCGATATAGTGCTCGCGGTCAATGCGGCGTTCGTGCAGCAATTTTGCAATGCGTTTGTATTCCGCCGGATGCAGGTAGCGGAAGCAGTAATCTTCCAGCTCCCACTTCAGTTGCCCGATACCCAGACGGTTCGCCAGCGGCGCATAGATATTCGTACACTCTTTGGCGGCCAGGACGCGCTCGTCTTCCGGCGCATCCTTTACTTCACGCAGATGGGCAACCCGTTCGGCCAGCTTGATCACCACGCAGCGGAAATCATCTACCATCGCCAGCAGCATACGACGAACGTTATCCACCTGCTCGGAAGAGACAGAGTCAGTTTGCGCGGCTTTAAGCTGACGAATGGCTGCCATATCACGCACGCCGTGGATGAGCGCCACGACGGACTGGCCGACGCTTTCACGCAGGACGTCTTCCGTCACCACGTCGGCGTCCGCCAGGGGGAACAGTAGTGCGGCCTGTAGCGTTTCGATGTCCATGTTCAGCATGGAGAGAATTTCAACCATCTCCACGCCGCGCCACAACAGCAGTTCAGCGTCCGGATGCCCCTGCGTTGTGCGTAAACAATAGGCCCAGGTTTCGGTTAAGCGTTCACACGACTGCTGGCTGGAAATCCCCAGACTTGCGATCCATTTTTGAGGGTCAAACTCACCAGCTTTATTTAAATGTGCACTTCTTACCGCAACCATCGTCCTCTCCTTTAGGGACAAGGGCCTGTCGAAGTCGACAAGCCAAACTCATTAGATGTGCTCGAACAACACCATCGATTCCAGATGACCAGTGTGCGGGAACATGTCCAGCATTGCCAGACGCCGAATCTGGTAACCCCCGCTCAATAATGCTTCGCTGTCACGGGCAAGCGTCGCCGGGTTACAGGAAACATAGACCACGCGTTCAGGCGCGAGTTTAATTATATGCTGCATCACGCCTGGCGCACCTGCGCGCGCCGGATCGAGCAGGATCTTATCAAAGCCCTGCTTAGCCCACGGTTGCTGAGTGACATCATCCTCAAGATTTTGATGAAAGAATGTCACATTTTGCAAACCGTTCTGTTGGGCGTTCTCCTGGCCTTTCGCCACCAGCGCCTCAACGCCTTCCACTCCGACCACGCTTGCTGCTCTGCGGGCCAGCGGCAGGGTAAAGTTCCCCATGCCGCAGAACAGATCGAGCACCCGGTCAGTGGGCTGTACGTCGAGCCATTCCAGCGCATTCGCCACCATCTGTTGGTTCACGCCGTCGTTGACCTGGATAAAATCCCGCGGGCTGAACGTTAAGCGTAGCCCGTCTGACGCATACCAGGGCGCTTCTCCGCTGACCTGCTCAAGTATCTCGCTTTGCGGCGCGAGGAAAAGCGCAAGCTCATGAGAATGCGAAAAGCGTTCCAGTTTTTCGCGATCCGCCTTTGACAGCGGCGCGGTGTGGCGCAGCACCATCAGCGGGGCACTGTTGGCCAACACCAGTTCGACATGGCCGAGCGAACGCACGCCATCCAGCGATGCAAGACAGTGGTGCACGTCCGGGAGCAATGCCTCAAGATGGGGCACCAAAACAGGGCACTGCGTGACAGAGACGATATCGCTGGAGCCGGCTTTGCGAAACCCCATCTCCAGCCGCTCGGTTTTGGGCTGGTAGCTGAGGCTCAGGCGAGCGCGGCGACGGTAGCCCCAGGGCCGATCGGCAATGATGTCATTCACGTCGTGCCCGACCAGGCGGGCCAGCGCGCTGCTTTTACTTTTTTGCTGTAATTCCGTGCTGGCATGCTGTTGCTGGCAGCCACCGCAGACGCCAAAATGGGGGCAGCGAGGCGTCACGCGCTCCGGGCTATCATTAAGACGGCGCTTGACCTGACCGCGCGCATACTGGCGTTTGTCTTCCGTCAGCGTAATATCTGCACGTTCTCCTGGCAGCAAACCTGTGATAAACAGTGTTTTACCCTTGTGACGCGCCACCCCCTGTCCAAAAGGATCGAGGTCAGAGGCTTCAACAGTTATGATCTGACGCGTCGTCACGCGTCGTTTTGCAGAGTAGAATTGCGCCATCGCCGAGATTGTTCTCAAATAAACATAATTAGCCTGATTGTCCCATAACGGAACTCCATGACCAACTACAGCCTGCGCGCGCGCATGATGATTTTGATCCTCGCTCCTACCGTTCTCATCGGTTTGCTGCTGAGCATTTTCTTTGTGGTGCATCGCTATAACGATTTGCAGAGACAGCTTGAAGATGCCGGGGCCAGCATTATCGAACCGCTGGCCGTCTCCAGCGAGTACGGTATGAACCTGCAAAACCGTGAATCCATTGGTCAGTTAATCAGCGTGCTGCACCGCCGTCATTCAGAGATTGTGCGCGCCATTTCCGTTTACGATGAGCATAACCGTCTGTTCGTCACCTCGAATTTCCATCTGGATCCCACGTCGCTGAAAATCCCGGATGGTACCCCCTTCCCGCGTCATCTTACGGTGTTGCGGCGAGGCGATATCATGATCCTGCGCACGCCGATTATCTCCGAAAGCTATTCACCCGACGAATCTGCCCAGTCCGATGCGAAGTCCAGCAATAATATGCTTGGATATGTGGCGCTGGAGCTGGATCTCAAGTCGGTGCGGCTCCAGCAGTACAAAGAAATTTTCATCTCCGGCGTGATGATGCTGTTCTGTATTGGCATCGCGCTGATCTTCGGCTGGCGACTGATGCGCGACGTCACGGGGCCTATCCGCAACATGGTGAATACCGTTGACCGGATCCGCCGGGGTCAGCTCGACAGCCGCGTGGAAGGCTTTATGCTCGGCGAGCTGGATATGCTGAAAAACGGCATCAACTCAATGGCGATGTCGCTGGCGGCTTATCACGAAGAGATGCAGCACAACGTTGACCAGGCCACCTCTGACCTGCGCGAAACGCTGGAGCAGATGGAGATCCAGAACGTGGAGCTGGATCTGGCGAAAAAACGTGCTCAGGAGGCGGCGCGTATTAAGTCTGAATTCCTGGCGAACATGTCGCACGAGCTGCGCACGCCGCTGAACGGGGTGATTGGCTTTACCCGTCTGACGCTCAAAAGCGAGCTGAACCCGACCCAGCGTGACCATCTGCATACCATTGAACGCTCAGCCAACAACCTGCTGACCATTATTAACGACGTACTGGACTTCTCGAAGCTGGAAGCGGGCAAGCTGATTCTGGAGAGTATTCCCTTCCCGCTGCGCAGCACGCTGGATGACGTGGTCACGCTTCTTGCCCACTCATCGCATGATAAGGGTCTGGAACTGACGCTCAATATTAAAAATGATGTGCCGGATAACGTCATTGGCGACCCGCTGCGCCTGCAACAGGTCATTACCAATCTGGTGGGCAACGCGATTAAGTTCACCGAGAGCGGCAACATCGACATTCTGGTCGAAAAAAGGGCGCTCAGTAATAACAAAGTCCAGATTGAAGTGCAGATCCGGGATACCGGCATCGGTATTCCGGAGCGCGATCAGACGCGTCTGTTCCAGGCTTTCCGCCAGGCCGATGCGAGCATTTCCCGTCGTCACGGCGGAACGGGCCTGGGGCTGGTGATCACCCAAAAGCTGGTGAAAGAGATGGGAGGCGATATCTCCTTCCACAGCCAGCCTAACCGGGGCTCAACCTTCTGGTTCCATATCAACCTTGATCTTAACCCGAACGTGCAGACCGACGGCCCGGTCACCGGGTGCCTGAAGGGGATGCGTCTGGCCTATGTGGAACCGAACGCCGCGGCAGCGCAGTGTACGCTTGATGTATTAAGCAGCACGCCGCTGGAGGTCATCTACAGCCCGACCTTCTCCGCGCTGGCGAACGATCATTACGATATCCTGTTGTTGGGGATTCCGGTGACGTTTACCGGAGAACTGACCATGCAGCAGGAACGCCTGGCGAAGGCGGCCTCAATGACGGACTACCTGCTGCTGGCGCTGCCGTGCCACGCCCAAATCAACGCCGAAGAGCTGAAAAACGACGGAGCGGCGGCGTGTCTGCTGAAACCCCTCACCGCCACACGGCTGTTACCTGCGTTGACCGAATATTGCCGTCTGACGCATCAGTCCCTGCCGCTGGAAAATGACGAACATAAGCTGCCGATGACGGTGATGGCCGTGGACGATAACCCGGCGAATCTGAAGCTGATTGGCGTACTGCTTGAGGATCAGGTTCAGCATGTTGAGCTGTGTACCAGCGGCGCCGAAGCCGTGGAACAAGCCAAACAGATGCAGTTCGACCTGATCCTGATGGATATTCAGATGCCGGGCATGGATGGCATCCGCGCCTGCGAGTTGATTCGCCAGCTTCCGCACCAGCAGCAGACGCCGGTGATTGCCGTGACGGCGCACGCGATGGCGGGGCAAAAGGAGAAACTGCTGGGTGCGGGCATGAACGATTATCTGGCGAAACCGATCGACGAAGAGAAGCTGCACAGCCTGCTGCTGCGCTACAAGCCGGGGCACATTGGCGGGACATACACCATTACAGCTGAATCGCCGGAGATCAGCGTTAACCAGAATGCCACGTTTGACTGGCAACTGGCGCTGCGCCAGGCGGCAGGCAAACCCGATCTGGCCCGCGATATGCTGCAAATGCTGGTGGACTTCCTGCCTGAGATCCGTAACAAGGTTGAAGAACAGCTGGTGGGTGAAAACCCCGAAGGACTGCTGGAAGCCATTCATAAACTGCATGGCAGCTGCGGCTACAGCGGCGTACCGCGGTTGAAAAATCTCTGCCAGCTGCTTGAACAGCAGCTCCGCGCGGGTACGCCAGAATCCGATCTCGAACCGGAGTTCCTGGAGCTGCTGGACGAGATGGACAACGTGACGCGGGAAGCAATGAAGGTGTTGGGGAGCTAAGACCAAAGCCCGGTGGCGCTTCGCTTACCGGGCCTACAGGAGCACGAACGTTAACGCGACATCCCCTGCCCCATCTTTATCACCGCCGCAATATTCCTTGCGGCCATCTGTACATTCTGTTGCGCATTTTCCAGCGCATCCTCCAGCGAGCAGATGGTGTAAATCACGCTGAATACGGCATCCAGTCCGTGCTCATGCACCACGCCAACATCCGCCGTCAGGCTGCCGGCAATGCCAATAACCGGCTTGTTATAGCGTTTCGCGACTCTCGCCACGCCAACGGGCACTTTTCCGTGGATCGTCTGGCTGTCGATACGCCCTTCGCCCGTGATCACCAGATCGGCGTCCGCGACCTGTTCATCGAGATGCAGGGCATCGGTGACAATCTCAATCCCCTGACGGAGCTGTGCGCTGCAAAATGCATACAGCGCCGCCCCCATTCCGCCGGCCGCACCACCGCCCGCCAGGTTTAAGACGTCAATATCCATATCCCGGGCGATAATTTTTGCGTAATGCGCAAGCGCGTTGTCCAGCGTCCTGACCATCTCCGGCGTCGCCCCTTTCTGCGGACCAAATACCGCAGAAGCACCTGTCTCGCCGATCAGGGGGTTGGTCACATCGCAGGCCACTTCAATTCGACAGGCTGCCAGCCGCTTGTCCAGCCCGCTAAGATCGATATGCGCAAGGCTTGCCAGTTCGCCGCCGCCCGGCCCAACGGGCTGCGCTTTCGCATCCAGCAGTTTTACGCCCAGCGCCTGCACCATGCCTGCGCCACCGTCATTGGTCGCGCTGCCTCCAATGCCAATAATGATATGCTTAACGCCCGCATCCAGCGCATGACGGATCAGTTCCCCGGTTCCCCAGGAGGTGGTGATTAACGGGTTACGCTTTGCAGGAGCAACAAGCTCCAGACCGCTCGCTGCCGCCATCTCGATAAAGGCGCTTTTCCCGTCTCCGGATAACCCGAAAAACCCTTCCACGCGTTCACCCAAAGGCCCGGTAACAGGAACATGGACAAGACGCCCATGCGTGGCTGCCACCATCGCTTCCACCGTCCCTTCACCACCATCGGCAACCGGTAATTTGACATAGTCCGCTGACGGGAAAATTTCGCGAAAACCGACCTCTATCGCTGTCGCCACCTCCAGCGCGCTCAAGCTTTCCTTATACGAGTCCGGAGCGATAACAATTTTCATAAGCCATCCTTACGCATGTTAGTTACGTTAAGCATACACCACGTAAGGGACCACTCATGGGAGCGGTCCCAATGAGCTTATCGTACCATGCACGGACGTTTATTGTCGAATGTCCACTCTGAGATCAGGTATTGCATCGCCAGCGCGTCATCACGCGCGCCCAGGCCGTGTTTCTGGTAAAGCTCATGCGCTTTCATGACCTGGTCCATATCCAGCTCAACGCCCAGCCCCGGCGTAGCAGGAACTTGCACCATGCCGCCTTTGATTTCAAACGGCTGTTTGGTCAGGCGCTGGTTGCCCTCCTGCCAGATCCAGTGGGTGTCGATGGCGGTAATGTTGCCCGGCGCAGCGGCCGCCACGTGGGTGAACATCGCCAGCGAGATGTCGAAGTGGTTGTTGGAGTGGGAGCCCCAGGTCAGGCCGAACTCATGGCACATCTGCGCCACGCGAACCGAGCCCTGCATCGTCCAGAAGTGCGGGTCTGCCAGCGGAATGTCCACCGATTGCAGCGAGAGCGTGTGCCCCATCTGACGCCAGTCGGTCGCGATCATGTTGGTGGCGGTTGGCAGCCCGGTGGCGCGACGGAACTCCGCCATTACTTCACGTCCGGAGAACCCCTGCTCGGCGCCGCACGGATCTTCCGCGTAGGCCAGCACGCCTTTAAGCTGCTTACCGATTTTGATCGCCTCATCAAGCGACCAGGCACCGTTCGGATCCAGCGTGACGCGCGCCTGCGGGAAGCGCTTCGCCAGCGCGGCGATCGCCTCTGCTTCTTCTTCACCCGCCAGTACGCCGCCTTTCAGCTTGAAGTCATTAAAGCCATATTTTTCATACGCGGCTTCCGCCAGGCGCACCACCGCGTCCGGGGTCATCGCTTCATCGTGACGCACACGATACCAGTCGCATTTTTCGTCCGGCTGGCTCTGGTACGGCAGCGGGGTGAGTTTGCGGTTGCCGATAAAGAACAGGTAGCCGAGCATTTCCACTTCGCTGCGCTGTTGGCCGTCGCCCAGCAGGGAGGCGACATTGACGCCCAGATGCTGGCCCAGCAGATCCAGCATCGCGGCTTCAATGCCCGTGACCACATGGATAGTGGTGCGCAGATCAAACGTTTGCAGACCACGGCCACCCGCATCACGATCGGCAAAGGTCGTGCGCACGCGAGTCAGCACATTTTTGTACTCGCCCAGCGTTTTACCCACCACCAGCGGAATGGCGTCCTCCAGCGTTTTACGGATCTTCTCCCCGCCCGGGATTTCACCGACACCGGTATGCCCTGAGTTGTCCTTGATCACCACAATATTACGGGTGAAGAACGGCGCATGGGCGCCGCTCAGGTTCATCAGCATGCTGTCATGTCCCGCGACAGGAATGATCTGCATGGAGGTAACTACAGGGGTAGAAAATGTGCTCATCGTTCGATCCTTTTATCAGTGACGTCCAAATACAGGGCGCTTACGGTCAAATGTCCAGCCGGGGATAAGGTACTGCATCGGGCCTGCGTCGTTGCGCGCGCCGCCCGGCAGTTTTTTATACGCTTCATGCGCCTTGTGGATCTGATCCCAGTCAAGCTCCACGCCCAGCCCCGGCGCATCCGGTACGGCAATTGTGCCGTTTTTGATTTCAAGTGGATTTTTGGTCAGGCGCGCTTCGCCTTCCTGCCAGATCCAGTGCGTATCGATGGCGGTCGGGTTGCCCGGCGCCGCCGCGCCAACGTGGGTAAACATCGCCAGCGAAATGTCGAAATGATTATTGGAGTGGCAGCCCCAGGTGAGGCCCCAGTCATCGCACAGCTGCGCCACGCGCACCGCGCCGGAAAGGGTCCAGAAGTGCGGGTCCGCCAGCGGTATGTCCACCGCATTCAGCATCACCGCATGGCCCATTTCGCGCCAGTTGGTGGCGATCATGTTGGTCGCAACCGGCAGCCCGGTAGCGCGGCGGAATTCGGCCATCACCTCGCGGCCAGAAAATCCCTGCTCGGCGCCGCACGGATCTTCCGCGTAGGTCAGCACGTCGCCCAGCCCTTTGCACAGCGCGATAGCTTCATCCAGCAGCCAGGCGCCGTTCGGATCGACGGTGATGCGTGCCTCCGGGAAGCGTTTTTTCAACGCGCGCACGCTGTCAATCTCCTGCTCGCCCGGCAGAACGCCGCCTTTCAGCTTGAAGTCTTTAAAGCCGTAGCGATCCTGCGCCGCCTCTGCCAGGCGTACCACCGCCTCGCCAGAGAGCGCCTCCTGATGACGCAGGTGATACCACTCGTGGCTACCCGGCGAGCGTTCCAGATACGGCAGATCGGTTTTAGTCCGGTCGCCAACGTAGAACAGATAGCCCAGCACCGTTACCGCATCACGCTGTTTGCCTGGCCCCAGCAGTTCGCAGACCGGCACGTTCAGCGCCTTGCCCAGTAAATCGAGGAGAGCCGCCTCCAGCGCCGCCACCGCGTTAACGCGCAGTTCAAACGTCCAGGCACCTTTGCCGAAGGTATCAAAATCCGCCGACTGGTTGCCCTTATGCACCCGCTGAACCACCTTGTTGAGACGGGCGACCTCCTGCCCAACCACCTGCGGGATGGCGTCGACCAGCGTCTGGTAAATCACCTCTCCGCCAGGCGCTTCCCCGACGCCGGTGTTCCCTGCGCTGTCGGTCAGCACCACAATGTTGCGGGTGAACCAGGCGTTATGCGCGCCACCAATGTTGAGCAGCATGCTGTCCTGCCCCGCCACCGGGATGACCTTCATCTCCGTCACGATCGGGCTTGATTGCGTTGTCATCATTCGCGCTCCCCAACAGGTTTCAGTTCGATTCGTTTGATGTCACCCACCAGCACCAGGTAACTGAGTACCGCCACCAGCGCATGGACGCCTACATAAATCAGCGCACCATTGAAGGAGCCGGTGGTGCCGACGATGTAACCGATAGCGATTGGGGTGACAATGCCGGAAATGTTGCCAAACATGTTGAACAGACCGCCGCTCAGGCCGCTGATCTCTTTCGGCGCGGTATCTGCCATCACCGCCCAGCCCAGTGCGCCAATGCCTTTACCGAAGAAGGCCATCGCCATAAAGCCGATAATCATCCACTCCGCGCTGACGTAGTTACAGAACACCATGGTCATGGAGAGCAGCATGCCGAGCACGATTGGCGTTTTACGCGCAATATTCAGCGAACCGGTACGACGCATCAACCAGTCGGAGATGACCCCGCCAAGCACCCCACCCACGAAGCCGCAGATGGCCGGCACGGAGGCGACAAACCCCGCCTTCAGAATCGACATGCCGCGCGCCTGCACCAGGTAAACCGGGAACCAGGTGATGAAGAAATAGGTTAAGGCGTTAATGCAATACTGGCCGAGATAGATACCGATCATCATTCGTGAGCCGACGAGTTGTTTGATCTGCCCCCATTTCTGGCTGAACGGGACCTTAGCTTTCTGGGTTTTCTGATCCATGTTGATCAGCGCCCCGCCTTCAGCAATGTAGTCCAGCTCTTTCTTGTTCACGCCCGGATGCTGGTTTGGTTCGTGGATCACTTTCAGCCAGATGAAGCTGATGACGATCCCCAGCCCACCCATGAAGAAGAAGACGTGTGACCAGCCCACCTCATGCGTCAGCCAGCCCATGATTGGCGCGAAAATAACCGTCGCAAAGTATTGCGCCGAGTTAAAGATGGCTACCGCCGTTCCCCTCTCCTGCGCCGGGAACCAGGCGGCCACAATACGGCTGTTGCCAGGGAACGATGGCGCTTCCGCTAAGCCCACCAGGAAGCGGAGGGTAAAGAGCGCAATGATAATGCCGAAGCCGCTAAAGATATCCACGAAGCCCTGTAACAGGGTAAACATCGACCAGATGAAAATGGACCAGAAATAGACCCGTTTTGAGCCAAAGCGGTCCAGCAGCCAGCCGCCAGGGATTTGGCCGATTACGTAGGCCCATGAAAATGCGGAGAAAACATACCCCATACCCACCGGATCAAGTCCGATGTCCTTTGCCATCTCAGAGCCGGCAATGGATAACGTGGCACGGTCGCCGTAGTTGAAAGAGGTGACGATAAACAGCATCACCACTATCCAGTAGCGGGCGTTGGTGCGCTTCTCAGCGCTGCTCGCCGCGTGGCTTAATGTACTCATTGTTGCACTCCTGAAACATAGCTTTCGCCTGGTTCATTCTGTACAGCACCTGTAGGGTAATCAGAATGAGAGATTTGTGTTTGGTTTTGGTACGGCCAGAAGCCGTTTTATAGTGACGGGAAAAGTATATGAAGGAGTGACCGGTTCTCTCACCGTGCAGGAACACAACATTGACGGGCGTGGGGAACGTGGTTTGGGGCATAAGCCCAAAGTGGTGGAAGATACTTCACGGAATTGAGGATAGGGTGCGGCTTCGTTGCCGGGTGGCGGCTTCGCCTTACCCGGCCTGGCGTTCGTTTAGTACAGGGTTAGTTCAGGAGCGTGGCCCAGTGTTCAACCCAGGGATTTGACTCGCTTTCTGGCTCAGGGTGTTCACCCGCATCAATCAGCAACATCTCTCCGACGCGCTGAGCGCTCTGTTCCTGCAACAGCGCGTCGAACTGTTTACCGCCGCCGCAGAAATTGGCGTAAGAGCTATCGCCGAGGGCAATGATGCCATAGTGAACATCTGGCTGATAGCCAAGCTGGTCTTTAATGCCCTGGAAAAGCGGGACGATGCTGTCCGGTAGATCGCCCTGCCCGGTGGTGGAGGTCACCACCAGGATGTATTTATCTTTATACTTTTCCCAGTCCGCCAGCTCCGGATCTTCATAGACCGTTGCTTTATGGCCCTGGTTTACGAGGATTGCTTCCGCTTCCTCCGCCACCAGCAGCGAGTTGCCGTACATTGTCCCGACAAAAATGCCTACTTCAGCCATGCTTTGCTCCCGTAATTATTGCGCTTGCTGTTCATCCTGAACGTTGCCTGCGGCAAACTCAACCCTTTCATTTTCGGGGAGTTGTCCCAGCCAGCCAAACTGTGACAGCGCCTGCATCCAGACCTCGTCCAGCCCCGCGCGAATAGTCAGCGGTTCGCCGGTAAACGGGTGCGTCAGGCGTAGCTCGCTGGCGTGCAGCATCAGCCGGTTACAGCCAAAGTGCTCGGCCGCGCTGCGGTTCTGGCGCAGATCGCCGTGCTTGCTGTCGCCAATAATGGGGTGGCGCAGATGTGCAAGGTGACGGCGAAGCTGGTGCTTGCGCCCGGTTTTGGGCAAAAGCTCCACCAGACTATATCGCGTGGTCGGAAATTTGCTGGTCGCCACCGGCAGTTCTGTGGTCGCCATACCACGATAGTCGGTCACCGCTGGCTGCGGGCCTTTATCTTCGCGGGCAAATTTATCGGCGATTTTATCCAGTTCCTCCACCAGGGGATAATCAAGCGTGGCGGAATCCATCAGCCAGCCACGCACGATGGCGTGGTAGCGTTTCTGGATCTGGTGCCGTTCAAACTGCTGCGCCAGCAGGCGCCCGGCCTCACTGGAAAGCCCCATCAGCAGAACACCAGAGGTTGGCCGATCGAGACGATGGGCAGTAAAAACGTGCTGACCGATTTGATCGCGCACGGTTTGCATGACCACCACTTTCTCATCGCGATCGAGCCAGCTACGGTGCACCAGCCAGCCGGACGGTTTATTCACCGCCACTAACCACTCATCCTGATAAAGGATCTCAAGCGTCATGCATCGTCACCGGCGAAAAGCGCATCCAGCTTCTCCAGCTCCACCAGCATCATAGTACGCGCCGGGTGGGTCGCTTCCAGCGCCATTTCGTAATAGGGAGAGACGGCAAAAGACGCGGGCAACGCGTGGCCACCTTCCAGCAGCGCGTGCATACGCGGAATTAAGACCCACTGGAGCCACTCGAACGGGTCCAGCGTATCCAGACAAAACGGTTGGGTGCTGGCGAACGCGTCTGGCTGCGGCGCGTTATCCTGCCATAGCTGATGCTGGCGCATAAGGGCTTCGATGGCGTGCAACTGCGCACGAACGCTGTCATGATGCGACATATATACCTCAACTGAAAAACGGAATGGCGCGAAGCATAGCATTGCGGAAGACAGAAATAAAAAAGGGAGCACTGTAAAAACAGTGCTCCCGGTTCGTTTCGCAGCATTCCAGCTACA
This sequence comes from Colias nastes, assembly GCA_907164665.1. Classification (NCBI taxonomy): domain Eukaryota; kingdom Metazoa; phylum Arthropoda; class Insecta; order Lepidoptera; family Pieridae; genus Colias; species Colias nastes. The sequence goes on from CAJQZM010039681.1 coordinate 35,798, forward strand.
ATACGTGCTCCCTGCTCATCCGTGACAACTTTTCCTGATGCCCGAAGGCCTGGTCATCCCTTTACCTTTTGCTTCCTGCTCACATCGTCCTGATGTGTAGGTTTCATCCTGAAACGTCCTGGCCATCCTGACCCACCGACCATCCTGACCGGCTCTCGTTCTCCTTCCTGGAGGTGTCCCTTACGCATCCTGCGTGATCCACTTTGCTTCATCCTGAAGCCTTCCTGCGGCGTCATCCTGACGTGTCCCTGGTAAGAAACGCCATCATCCTGATGTTCGTTTCTCGTGTCGGCATCCTGTCGACACAGATAGAATCCGCTATTCTGCTTCGTCTTACAACCCACCTTGTGAGCAATGTAAGCCAGGCGAAACGGGGGATTTCCTTTCAGAAAACCACTAACTTATTGAAAGAGAAGTTAATATTAATCTGAAATTCCTAAGACAATGCTAATTGTTTCGGCGATGTCTCACAGCGCGTGTAAGAGATCTCTCACACGCCCACTAGCATCATGGATTACAGAAGCGGCTCAATTCGGGTAAGGAAATCCGCAAGTGAAGGCGCGAGAACGTCGCGATTGCGGGTGCCGAGCGTCTCTTTAATGACCTCGCCAGACAGGTTGCAGACAGAAATGACGTCCAGTTCACTGTCGAGCGTCGCAATAAAGAGAGTCGGAGAGAGCTTAAGCCGTTTTTGCGTGACCAGGTGACCAATGAGGTTATCCTGAACGCGTTGCAGATCGTCTTCGCTCCAGGTTTGCAGCAGCGTCAGCGGCTGTCCTGCAAAACATGCAGTCATATCCCCGGCAAACTGCGTGGTATAAAATGCATGAAGCGCAGGTTGTATCACAAGGTCCATCGCGCGTTCAACAGCATTTACATTCTGCTCGCCCATGAACGGTTTCGGTTGCCAGATAACGTAATCATCCTGCGAAGCGATAATGCACGGTGACGGCACGCCACATAAGTCAGTACTTTGCGGCCACGTCCCCCGCTTTTCATGCCAGGCATCGCAATAGCGGGTCGTGAAGGACGTCAGGGCATTTGCAGTTTCGATATCCACCGATTTCTCTCTTCTTGTAAGACAGGATAAACTCAGCCCATAAGTGTACCTGTAAAGTGGCTATGAAACATGTCTTACGAAAATCATCAGGCGTTAACGGGCTTAACGCTGGGAAAATCGACCGATTACCGCGACACCTACGATGCAAGCCTGTTGCAGGGCGTGCCGCGCAGTCTGAACCGCGATCCGCTCGGGCTGCACGCTGACGCGCTGCCGTTTGTCGGCGGCGACATCTGGACGCTGTACGAACTCTCCTGGCTGAATGCGCGCGGTCTGCCGCAGGTGGCCGTGGGCCACGTCGAGCTGGATTACGCCAGCGTAAACCTGGTCGAATCCAAGAGCTTTAAGCTCTATCTCAACAGCTTTAACCAGACCAAATTTAACAGCTGGGACGAGGTGCAACAGACGCTTGAACGTGATTTAAGCGCGTGCGCGCAGGGGAACGTAACCGTCTCGTTATACCGTCTGCATGAGCTGGAAGGTCAGCCCATCGCCCATTTCCACGGCACCTGCATCGACGATCAGGACATTGAGGTGGAAAGCTATGAATTTAGCAGCGACTACCTGGAAAACGCGGCGGGCGGAAAAGTGGTCAACGAGACGCTGGTCAGCCATCTGCTGAAATCCAACTGCCTTATCACCCATCAGCCGGACTGGGGCTCGGTACAGATCCAGTACCGCGGCCCGCAGATTGACCGTGAAAAGCTGCTGCGTTACCTGGTGTCATTCCGTCATCACAACGAATTCCACGAGCAGTGCGTGGAGCGCATCTTCAACGACATCCAGCGTTTCTGCCAGCCCGAAAAGTTGAGCGTTTACGCCCGCTACACCCGTCGCGGCGGTCTGGATATCAACCCGTGGCGCACCAATACCGATTTTGTGCCTGCCACCGGACGACTTGTGCGCCAGTAAGATAAATATTTTCACAATATGCGGGCGGTATTCCGCCCGAAGTGTTGTGAAACGTCATAAGCCAGGGCTATTGTAATCAACAGGGAAAGACGATAATCGTCCCATAAGGAGCTCACTTGATTACACATATTAGCCCGCTTGGCTCTATGGATATGTTGTCGCAACTGGAAGTGGACATGCTTAAACGCACCGCCAGTAGCGACCTTTATCAACTGTTTCGTAACTGTTCACTTGCCGTACTGAACTCCGGAAGCCTGACCGACAACAGTAAAGAGCTGCTGTCCCGCTTCGAAAGTTTTGATATCAACGTGCTGCGCCGCGAGCGCGGGGTGAAGCTCGAAGTGATCAACCCGCCGGAAGACGCTTTTGTCGACGGGCGTATTATTCGCTCACTTCAGGCCAACCTGTTTGCCGTGCTGCGCGACATTCTGTTTGTTAACGGACAGATCAGCAATGCCGGACGTTTCCAGCATCTTGACCTGGAAAGTTCCGTTCATATCACCAACCTGGTCTTCTCCATTCTGCGTAACGCCCGTGCCCTGCACGTGGGCGAAGCGCCGAACATGGTCGTCTGCTGGGGCGGTCACTCCATTAACGAAACCGAATACCTGTATGCCCGCCGCGTAGGGACGCAGCTCGGCCTGCGCGAACTGAATATCTGTACCGGTTGCGGTCCTGGCGCGATGGAAGCGCCGATGAAAGGCGCGGCAGTAGGACACGCACAGCAACGCTATAAAGAAGGCCGTTTTATCGGCATGACCGAGCCATCGATCATCGCCGCTGAGCCGCCTAACCCGCTGGTTAACGAACTGATTATTATGCCGGATATCGAAAAACGTCTTGAGGCGTTTGTCCGTATCGCGCACGGCATCATCATCTTCCCGGGCGGCGTAGGCACGGCGGAAGAGCTGCTTTATCTGCTGGGGATCCTGATGAACCCGGCTAACAAAGATCAGGTTCTGCCGCTGATCCTGACCGGCCCGAAAGAGAGCGCCGACTACTTCCGCGTGCTGGACGAGTTTATCGTGCATACGCTGGGCGAAGATGCGCGCCGTCACTACCGCATTATTATTGACGATGCCGCAGAAGTGGCCCGTCAGATGAAAAAAGCGATGCCGCTGGTGAAAGAGAATCGTCGTGATACCGGGGATGCCTACAGTTTTAACTGGTCCATCCGTATCGCACCGGATCTTCAGATACCCTTCGAGCCGTCGCATGAGAACATGGCGAACCTCAAACTCTATCCGGATCAGCCGGTGGAAGTGCTGGCTGCCGACCTGCGTCGCGCCTTCTCTGGCATCGTGGCGGGGAACGTGAAAGAGGTAGGGATCCGCGCAATTGAAGAGTTCGGGCCGTATAAGATCCACGGTGATCCGGAGATGATGCGCCGCATGGATGACATGTTGCAGGGCTTTGTCGCTCAGCACCGCATGAAGCTTCCAGGCTCTGCCTATATTCCGTGTTACGAAATCATCAAGTAAAGCGACATTTCTTTCCTCTCAAGCCGGATCGTCATCCGGCTTTTTTATTAGTGATGCAATTCATAGCGATCTTCAATGTTATTAACAAATCTGACGCCTGCGCAAACGATTACCTCGATTTTGAAACCGTAAATAATCAGCCTTAATCGAAATTACCCGCCAGAAAATCCTAAAATCCCATTTCTTTACAGCGAAAGACACCTATCTCGCGGGTCGACCTTTTCGAAAACATGTCGTTAATGGTAGCCTTCGCGCCCGTAAATTCTCTTTGATGTTTTTTTAACAGATAAATGGTCTAAAGATACCCACATCACAAGTGGATTATTGCATTTGGGATCGCGATCACTGATAGATTCATAACTAGAATGTATCTTTCCGCCCGCCAATAGTTACGGGCAAAAATTATTAAAAAACCGTCACTGAACGAATTTCATATTACCGTCAGGCACTTTTTCATCGGATTTGACTAAAAACCTGACAATTTGCTTCCTCCAGGAGATACAGATGGAAACCACTCAAACCAGCACCGTTGCTTCGATTGAATCCCGAAGCGGTTGGCGCAAAACGGATACCATGTGGATGCTTGGCCTGTACGGCACAGCAATCGGCGCTGGTGTACTGTTCCTTCCTATCAACGCAGGTGTCGGCGGTATGATCCCGCTGATCATCATGGCCCTCATCGCTTTCCCGATGACCTTCTTTGCACACCGCGGCCTGACCCGCTTCGTGCTGTCCGGTAAAAATCCGGGCGAAGACATCACTGAAGTCGTTGAAGAACACTTCGGCGTCGGCGCAGGTAAGCTGATTACCCTGCTCTACTTCTTCGCGATTTACCCGATTCTGCTGGTGTACAGCGTTGCTATTACCAACACCGTTGAAAGCTTTATGATGCACCAGCTTCAGATGACCCCGCCGCCGCGTGCGATTCTGTCCCTGATCCTGATCGTCGGTATGATGACCATCGTGCGCTTCGGCGAGCAGATGATTGTGAAAGCGATGAGCGTGCTGGTGTTCCCGTTTGTTGCGGCTCTGATGGTGCTGGCTCTGTACCTGATCCCACAGTGGAACGGCGCTGCGCTGGAAACCCTGTCTCTGAGCAGCGCATCCACGACCGGCAACGGTCTGCTGCTGACCCTGTGGCTGGCGATCCCGGTGATGGTATTCTCCTTCAACCACTCGCCAATCATCTCTTCCTTCGCAGTAGCGAAGCGTGAAGAGTACGGCAATGGCGCAGAGAAGAAGTGCTCCAGCATCCTGGCTCGCGCGCACATCATGATGGTACTGACCGTAATGTTCTTCGTGTTCAGCTGCGTGCTGAGCCTCTCCCCGGCGGATCTGGCGGCGGCGAAAGAGCAGAACATCTCTATTCTGTCTTACCTGGCAAACCACTTTAACGCACCGCTGATTGCGTGGATGGCGCCGATCATCGCGATTATCGCCATCACCAAATCCTTCCTGGGCCACTACCTGGGCGCACGTGAAGGCTTCAACGGCATGGTGATTAAATCTCTGCGTGGTAAAGGCAAGACCATTGAAATCAACCGTCTGAACAAAATCACTGCACTGTTCATGCTGGTGACCACCTGGGCGGTAGCCACCCTGAACCCAAGCATTCTGGGCATGATTGAAACCCTGGGCGGCCCGATTATCGCGATGATCCTGTTCCTGATGCCGATGTACGCGATTCAGAAAGTGCCTGCGATGCGCAAATACAGCGGCCATATCAGCAACGTGTTCGTTGTTGTGATGGGCCTGATTGCCATCTCCGCTATTTTCTACTCGCTGTTCAGCTAATACCTCCTGCGCCGTCTGCGGACGGCGCACTTCTCCCCTCTGACTGAAGCAATGGACGCATCATGATTAGCGTATTCGATATCTTCAAAATCGGTATTGGTCCTTCCAGCTCTCACACCGTCGGACCAATGAAAGCCGGTAAACAATTCACGGATGACTTGATTGCACGCGGCATTTTGCACGACATCACCCGCGTGGTTGTCGATGTATATGGTTCCCTTTCCCTGACCGGTAAAGGCCACCATACCGATATTGCCATTATCATGGGGCTGGCGGGTAATCTGCCGGATACCGTTGATATTGATGCAATACCTGGCTTTATCCAGGACGTGAACACCCACGGTCGTTTGCTGCTGGCGAACGGCGAGCATGAGGTTGAATTCCCGGTTGATCACTGCATGAATTTCCATGCGGATAACCTGTCGCTGCACGAAAATGGCATGCGCATTACCGCGCTGGCCGGCGACAAAGCGGTTTACAGCCAGACGTATTACTCCATCGGCGGCGGGTTTATCGTCGACGAGGACCATTTTGGTCAAAGCACCAATTCTGCTGTTGATGTGCCGTACCCTTACAAAAACGCGGCCGACTTACAGCGTCACTGCCAGGAGACAGGGCTTTCTCTCTCCGGCCTGATGATGAAAAACGAGCTGGCCCTGCACAGCAAAGAGGAACTGGAACAGCACTTCGCTAACGTCTGGGAAGTGATGCGCAGCGGCATTGAGCGCGGGATCACCACCGAAGGCGTGCTGCCGGGTAAACTGCGTGTTCCGCGTCGTGCGGCTGCGCTGCGCCGCATGCTGGTCAGCGCCGACAAAACCACCACCGATCCGATGGCCGTCGTCGACTGGATCAACATGTTCGCGCTGGCGGTGAACGAAGAGAACGCCGCGGGCGGCCGCGTCGTCACCGCACCAACCAACGGGGCGTGCGGCATTGTTCCGGCGGTCCTGGCGTATTACGACAAGTTTATCCGTGAAGTGAACGCAAACTCACTTGCACGCTACCTGCTGGTCGCCAGTGCGATTGGCTCACTGTACAAGATGAACGCCTCAATTTCTGGCGCGGAAGTAGGCTGTCAGGGTGAAGTGGGCGTAGCCTGCTCTATGGCGGCGGCGGGTCTGGCCGAATTGCTGGGCGCAAGCCCTGCGCAGGTTTGTATCGCGGCGGAAATCGGCATGGAACATAACCTGGGGCTGACCTGCGATCCGGTCGGCGGACAGGTCCAGGTGCCATGCATCGAACGTAACGCCATCGCCTCGGTGAAAGCAGTGAACGCGGCCCGTATGGCGCTGCGTCGTACCAGCGAACCGCGCGTCTGCCTCGACAAGGTTATCGAAACCATGTACGAAACCGGCAAAGATATGAACGCCAAATACCGCGAAACCTCCCGCGGTGGCCTGGCGATGAAGATCGTCACCTGCGATTAAGCCTCTCAGGAAGCCTCGTTTTGCGAGGCTTCTTCCTGTTTTCCCCACCATTCATAGTTTCATGCTGCGCTCAGTGTTACCCTTCACCCATTAGACAGAAGGGAGATTATCTGTGGCCGTTCATTTGCTTATCGTCGATGCTCTTAACCTGATTCGCCGTATTCATGCGGTACAGGGCACACCCTGCAAGGACACCTGTTTACACGCGCTGGAGCAGCTTATCCGCCACAGTGAACCCACCCATGCGGTCGCGGTTTTTGATGACGAAGCCCGCAACACGGGCTGGCGGCACCAGCGCCTGCCGGACTACAAAGCCGGGCGTGCGCCGATGCCGGACGATCTGCACGCAGAAATGCCCGCTATCCGCGCGGCCTTTGAGCAGCGCGGCGTTCCGTGCTGGGGCGCCCACGGTAATGAGGCTGACGATTTAGCCGCAACGCTGGCGGTTAAAGTCGCGAGCGCCGGACATCAGGCGACTATCGTTTCAACCGACAAAGGCTACTGCCAGCTGCTCTCCCCCACTATCCGTATTCGCGACTATTTTCAAAAACGCTGGCTGGACGCGCCGTTCATTGCCAGCGAGTTTGGCGTATCGCCTGAGCAACTGCCGGATTACTGGGGGCTGGCGGGGATCAGCAGCTCTAAAGTGCCGGGTGTCGCCGGTATTGGACCCAAAAGCGCCGCACAGCTGCTGACGGAGTTTCAGAGTCTGGAAGGGATGTACGCCCGGCTGAACGAGGTGCCGGATAAATGGCGCAAAAAGCTGGAGGCGCATAAAGAAATGGCGTTTATCTGCCGGGAGGTGGCGACGCTACAGACGGATTTACAACTGGACGGGAATTTACAGCAGTTAAGGTTAGAGCGTTAAAACAACTACACGATTTTGTAGGCCCGGTAAGCGCAGCGCCACCGGGCGTTACAAACGTTATCGCTCGTCGCGACGCCCCCCCACGGCCGCCCACCAGCGACGGATATGCACCGTCACTTCTTCGCGGTCGTGATAAAGCTGACGCGCCTGGATTTCCGCGTTAATCCCGTGTTCATCCAGCTGCTGCTGAATGTAGGCCAGGTTCTGCGACACCTCCTCATAGCGCTTTTTCATCGGCAGCTTGAGGTTGAAAATGGTCTCGCGACACCAGCCGTTCACCAGCCAGGAGGCCATCAGCGCGGCCACTTTCGCCGGTTTCTCAACCATGTCGCACACCATCCAGGAGATGTTGTTGCGGTTCGGGCGATAGCGGAAACCGTCTTCACGCAGCCAGGTGACCTGTCCGGTGTCCATCAGGCTTTGCGCCATTGGGCCGTTATCAACGGACGATACCCACATGTTGCGTTTCACCAGCTGATAGGTCCAGCCGCCCGGGCACGCGCCAAGGTCGACGGCATACATGCCGTTTGCCAGCCGTTCGTCCCACTCGTCCGCCGGGATAAAGACGTGAAACGCCTCCTCCAGCTTGAGGGTTGAACGGCTCGGCGCATCTGCCGGGAAGCGCAGACGCGGGATCCCCATAAAGAACGGCGAGTTATTGGTGGTATACGAGTAGCCTGCGTAACAACATCCTGGCGCAATAAAGAAGATATGCACGACTGGGCGCTTTGGCGTTTCGTAGTTTGTCAGCACACCCGCATCACGCAGCGCCGCGCGCAGCGGCACGGTGAACTTACGGCAGAACTTCATCAGCTCTTTGCTTTCGTTGGTGTCGGCCACTTCCACGCGCAAATCGCCGCCCTTCTCCACCACGCCCTGCAACAGGCCAACAATCGGCGTGATGCGATCTTCCGGCGGAAGATCTTTCAGCAGTTCACCCGCGACAAACATCTGACGGGCGAAAATCAATGAGCTGAACGGCAGTTCGCGCGCCAGCTTGTCGGCATCATCAGGCTGATAGCATTCAAATACCACATAGCCCGCGTTCTCTTTGACGCGAGCGAATCCAAAGACTTCACGCTTCGCCGCTTTATCGGTGATTTCCGCGGCGCACTCTTTCTCAAACCCCGGGCGACAATATAAAACAACCTTATTCATGAACAACGCCCTTGCGTTTCAGACGGATAGCTCCGATAAACATTAACACCCAACCCGCCAGGAAGCTGACGCCGCCGACAGGTGTAACAAACGCCCACAGGCGTAAATGCGACAGCGCCAGACAGTAAAGACTGCCGCTGAACAGTACGGTACCCAGCGCCAGAAAGACGCTGCTCCAGTAAAACCAGATGCTGATGCGGCGCTGCATCGCCACCGCCAGCCCAAAAATTGCCAGCGTGTGGAACGCCTGATATTCAAGGCCGGTCTGGATCCACCCCATCTCCACAACGCCCAGAGATTTGCTTAAGACATGCGCGCCAAACGCGCCCAGAGCTACAAAAATAAAGCCACTCACCGCGGCGAAAATCAGCATGAATCGGCTGGTCATGTTTAAGTCCTGAATTGATGCGTGCCCGGCACACAAACGTTATTGTTCATACCTGAAGCGGAATTTTTCTTGCTCGCTTGCCGCTTTCGCCAGTATCCACTGCCGGAAAGCGGCTATTTTACCCAGTTCTGCCTGACTGTCATGACAAACCAGATAAAATGCATTCTTGCTGACCAGTACATCGTTAAATGGGCAAACCAGACGGCCTGCCTCAATTTCGGACTGCGCCATAACGTTGTTTGCCAACGCCACGCCCTGCCCGTGAATGGCAGCCTGTAGCACCATCGCGCTGTGGCTAAAAATGGGCCCCTGCTGCACGTTTATATGATTAAGACCTAACTGGCGGGTATAAGTTTGCCAGTCGCGACGCGACGCATCGTGCAAAAGCGTATGTTGCGCCAGATCGGCGGGCGTTTTGAGCGCTTTATCCCCCGTCAGCAGCAGCGGTGAACAGACCGGCAACAGATATTCTGCGTATAATTTTTCCACACGCAAGCCCGGCCAGTTACCGCGACCGTAAAAAATCGCCACGTCCACATCATCTGCAAGCTTGTCTTCCTGACGGTCCACCGCCTGGATTCGGACATCGATTCCCGGATAAGTTGAGTTAAAGCTTGAGAGTCGCGGCACCAGCCACTGAATGGCAAAACTGGGCAATAAACTCACAGTCAGGGCGCCTTTTGCGCTCCGGGCCTGAAGCTTGCGAGTGGCTTCCGTCAGCTGGGAAAAAATCTCTTTAATATCCTGAAAATAGCTCTGCCCCTCTTCGGTCAACAGCAACGAACGGTTGCGTCGACGGAACAGCTTAAGCCCCAGAAAATCCTCCAGAGACTTGATTTGATGACTTACTGCGGCCTGTGTCACAAAAAGCTCATCGGCTGCGCGGGTGAAGCTGAGGTGGCGTGCTGCTGCATCAAAAACACGTAATGCATTAAGGGGTGGCAATCGCTTGGACATGGTTATCTGGCTTAGATGTTAACGAGATTTAACATATAGGAAACAACGTTTAACCTATTAGTTTTTTTTATCTGAGCCATTATAATTTGTCCGTTGAGGAACTACCAGCAAATACCTATAGTGGCGGCACTTCCTGAGCCGGAACGAAAAGCTTTTTTTGGAATGCGTGTTCTGAAGGGCTTTTGGCTTACGGTTGTGATGTTGTGTTGTTGTGTTTGCAATTGGTCTGCGATTCAGACCACGGTAGCAACGCTACCAATTTTTCACTTCCTGTACATTTACCCTGTCTGTCCATAGTGATTAATGTAGCACCGCCAACTTGCGGTGCTTTTTTTTCGCTTATCTAACTGTTAATGCTCGATTTCCTTCATCTCTTTCACGTCAGTGCGATTGATCTGCTGTTTGTTCCCGTTAGCATCTTTGTATGAAATCATCCCGGTATCATTATCGGTTGTCGGTTTCCCTTCAGAGACGATAGATCGACCATCGTTGGTATGCATTACGTAGTTATTTCCAGAACAGGCGCTCAGGGCAAAGGTCAACGCACAGGCAGAAATGATTGCAGCTGTCTTTTTCATGATTATCTCCTTTAGCAATTAATGCTATTCAAACCTCGATTTATAACAGGCTAAAACATCCGCCTAACACTATTTAGCATAACCTGCTTTTTCAGACTCGCCAGGATAAGCAGACAAATCTGATAGATATCAACTTCCTTGCCCTGCCGATGAATTTGCGCGACGATCGTAGAATCGATATGAGGAATTCCATGAACGCTTTCAGTCCTGCGCAGTTTCGCGCACAGTTTCCCGCGCTGGCCGATGCCGGCATTTATCTTGATAGCGCTGCCACGGCCCTTAAACCGCAGGCGGTGATTGAGGCAACCCGCCAGTTTTACAGCCTGAGCGCCGGGAACGTGCACCGCAGCCAGTATGCCGACGCGCAGCGCTTAACGGCGCAATACGAAGCCGCACGGGATCAGGTCGCGCGCCTGATCAATGCTGACAGCGGTAAGAACATCGTCTGGACGCGGGGCACCACCGAGGCCATTAACATGGTTGCGCAATGTTACGCGCGTCCGCTGTTGCAGCCCGGGGATGAGATCATCGTCAGCGAGGCGGAACACCACGCCAACCTGGTGCCCTGGCTGATGGTGGCCGAACAAACCGGGGCACAGGTTGTAAAGCTCCCGTTGGGTGCGGACTTCCTGCCTGACGTGGCGCGTCTGCCTGAGCTGATTACGCCGCGCAGCCGTATTCTGGCGCTGGGGCAGATGTCCAACGTCACCGGCGGCTGTCCGGATCTGGCGCGTGCCATTGAGATTGCCCATGCCAGCGGCGTGGTGGTGATGGTCGACGGTGCGCAGGGTGTGGTGCATTTTCCGGCTGATGTGCAGGCGCTGGATATCGACTTCTATGCCTTCTCAGGGCACAAATTGTACGGGCCAACCGGTATCGGCGCGCTGTACGGCAAACCTGAACTGCTGGCCCGGATGACGCCGTGGCTCGGCGGCGGCAAGATGATTACCGAAGTCACCTTCGACGGTTTTAAAACGCAGGATGTGCCCTACCGCCTGGAAGCCGGTACACCGAACGTGGCCGGGGTTATTGGCCTGAGCGCGGCGCTCGAATGGCTGGCAGAAACGGACGTGGTTCAGGCTGAAAGCTGGAGCCGGGGTCTGGCGACGCTGGCGGAAGAAGAACTGAAAAAACGTCCGGGTTTTCGCTCGTTCCGCGTGCAGGACTCCAGCCTGCTCGCCTTTGATTTCGCGGGCGTGCACCATAGCGACATGGTAACGCTACTTGCCGGATACGGCATTGCCCTGCGTGCCGGACAGCACTGCGCCCAGCCGCTGCTGGCGGCTATTGGCGTGAGCGGTACCCTGCGCGCCTCGTTTGCACCGTACAATACAAAAAGTGACGTCGATGCGCTGGTTTCCGCCGTCGACCGCGCCCTGGAATTACTGGTGGATTAATGACAAGTTCAGCTTTAGCCGGACACCCGTTCGGCACCGTTATTACTGAAGAGACGTTAAAACAGACCTTTGTCCCGCTCACGCAGTGGGAAGATAAATATCGTCAGCTGATCCTGCTGGGCAAACAGTTGCCTGCACTGTCAGACGAGCTGAAATTACAGGCGAAGGAGATCGCAGGCTGCGAGAACCGCGTCTGGCTTGGGTTTAGCGTATCCGGTGAGAAACTGCATTTCTTCGGCGACAGCGAGGGACGCATTGTTCGCGGTCTGCTGGCGGTGCTGTTGACCGCAATCGAAGGGAAAAGCGCCGCAGAGCTGCTGGCGCATTCTCCGCTGGCGCTGTTTGATGAGCTGGGACTTCGCGCACAGCTTAGCGCCTCGCGCGGTCAGGGACTGATTGCGCTAAACGACGCGGTGCTGGATGCCGCCCGTCAGGCTCAGGCCTGACGTTCCGCCTTCGCCATCATCTTCTTCAGGGCGTGAGAGACCGCCACAAAGCCGAAGGAGGCGGTCACCATGGTGGCCGCTCCAAACCCTGAGGCACAATCCATCCGCTTTGGCCCTTCCGCCGTGCTTTTCATTGCACAGACCGAACCATCCGCCTGCGGGTAGACCAGCGCTTCGGTGGAGAACACGCAGTCGACGCCCAGCTTGCCCTTGCTGTTCTTCACCACGTTGAAGTCGCTTTTTAAGCGCTCGCGCAGCTTGGCAGCCAGCGGATCCTGAATGGTTTTCGCCAGATCCGCCACCTGGATCTGCGTCGGATCGATTTGCCCGCCCGCGCCGCCGGTCGTGACCAGCGGCACCTTGTAACGACGACAGTAAGCGATCAGCGCCGCTTTTGGCCGCACGCTGTCGATGGCGTCAATCACATAGCTGTAGCCTTTGCTCATGTACTCCGCGACGTTATCTGCCGTCACAAAGTCGTCGATCACCGTCACCCGGCACTCCGGGTTGATGAGACGAATACGCTCCGCCATCACCTCGGACTTCGCCAGACCGACGTTATCACGCAGGGCGTGGATCTGACGGTTAGTGTTAGTCACGCAGACATCATCCATATCAATCAACGTAATTGCGCCAATGCCGGTTCTCGCCAGCGCTTCTGCCGCCCACGAACCCACGCCACCAATGCCCACCACGCAGACATGCGCATCCGCGAACAGTTGCAGGGCTTTTTCACCATATAACCGTGCCGTGCCGCCGAAACGCTGGCGCCAGGCATCGCTGATTACCACAGACATAAAACCTCAGATGTAAAAAGGGTGAGGTATTCCTCACCCTGAACCGTAATCCGTCTTGCGCTCAGAATACCACAATCAGCCGCTGAATACGTTTCCGGTACCCGGCGCTGTCTTCAGCACCCACACGCGTCCGTAGTGGTTATACCAGCCTGCACGATGGCCGGCATCCGGGCCGATGCCCTGATAAATGTCGAAGTGCTGGCCTTTAATCGCCCCACCCACGTCCAGCGCCACCATCAGGCGTAATTCATACTTGCCGTTGAATTTGCCGTTGTTGTCGAGGAGTGGAACTTCCGCCAGCAGAGTGGTACCCGCCGGAATAATCGAACGATCCGATGCCACAGAAGCGCGGCCAATCAGCGGGACGGCGCTCGCCCCTTTCACCGGCGCAAAGTTCTGCGGTTTGAAGAAGACAAACGATGGGTTCTGCTCAAGCAGCTCACGCACTTCCGCTTCGCTGTGCTTTTCGCCCCACTCGCGGATAGCCTGCATCGACATATCTTCTCGTTTCACTTCGCCACGGTCGATCAGCACCTTACCGATGCTGCGATAGGCATGGCCATTTTTACCGGCATAGCTAAAGAAGTTCAGCGGCGAGCCGTCGCCAAAATCAATATAGCCACTGCCCTGCACGTCCATAATGAAGTTGTCCATCAGCGAGTTGCTGTAGGCCAGAACATAATTTTCGCTCAGCGCGCCGGCGTAGATCTCGGCGCGGGACGGTAGACGACCGCGTTTCGGCGGCATACGGTAAATGGGATACTGGAACTCGCCCTGGCGCGTGTGTCGCGCCTGGACAACCGGGGTGTAGTAACCGGTAAACTGGACGTTACCGTAGTTATCCGCCCCCTCCATCTGCCAGGCATCGATACCAAACTGGCGCATATTGCGGGTATCACCGCCTGCACGCAGCCAGTCCTGCACGGCACTATAAACGTTGTTCTGTGCGCCATACAGGCGCGGCGACGCTTTGCGGATCTGGTACACCTGCTCGGAGAAATCCCCGGCATTGATTGGAGCACCCACGGCATCGGGCTGGTTAACTAAAGAGAAAGGCTGGGATAACTTCCCGTCTTTATACTGTTGACCGCGATCGGTCGGTTTGGAAGAGCAGGCCGCAAGAATCGCCACCATTGCGCCTGTCATCAGATACTTCGCCCAACGTCCTTTCATTATATCTCGTCTTTTAGTTGCCCAATTCCGCGAGATGAAGATAACAAACCCACCGTGTTAATGAAATGCAATCGCCTTCCCTTTGGCAAATTCTGCACAAAAAATAGTCCAAAGTGGCTTTTGCCGTTCATTTTGCATACAAAATAATGAATTATGTGAAAAAGGGGTTGCATCACAAACCTATCCGAGTATAGTGCGCTTCCACGGACGCGGGGTGGAGCAGCCTGGTAGCTCGTCGGGCTCATAACCC